>JAOUQT010000011.1:10320308-10331435 GCA_025769995.1 Xyliphius kryptos | reverse complement strand
GTGTGTGTGTGTGTGTGTGTGTGTGTGTGTGTGTGTGTGTGTGTGTGTGTGTGTGTGTGTGTGTGTGTGTGATGTATAAGGTCATTGTTCAGTAATGATGACTGCTTAAGTGAACTTTATAATTGAATCTTTAGGATTGTGGTAAACAAGCCTGAATTACAGGCTGCATAGTGCTGATGAGATGGTCTGAGTGCCACTGTGTGATTCATTAGTGGTCAGTGGAATGATGGTTTGGTGGTCGGATAATTTAATAGAGTAAATAGTTCTATTTCTTTTTTGAGCTGACATGCACAAAGATTCCTATTTATTAAAACACCTTTAACATTCCTTAGCACTGAGAAAGTATGTATCTGGTACAAATGTATCTGGTACAACTATGGGAGCCTATCAGTTACGATGCATCAGCTACATACAGATATATTTACATTTTTAATAGTGTATTTATTATTAAAGGAACTTTTATAAGGAATTTTTTTTGAATCACAAATATACAAATCTCTTTCAAAGTGAGATTTTAGTCATTTAAACTGATTTTGCATGTTTGTTGTGTAATTGTTGTCGGTATACTTTGTCATTTTTTTTTCGTAGCAAGAAGTGTCTTTTTATTTTTTACCATCTGTATTTCAAATCGAGGGTGGGGGTAGGGCTGTTAATCTGAAGGTTGTTGGTTCAAATCCATTGTCCCAGGTCCACTGAAGCTACCAATGTGGGCCGTTGAGCAAGGCACTAACCCTCATTTCTCCAGGGATGCTGTATCAACCCTGTGTTCTTAAGTTGGAATACTTGTAAGTCACTTTGGATAATTATGTCTGGACTGTGGAAGGAAACCAAAGAAATTGAGGGAAACCCACACAAACATGGGGAGAACATGGAAACTCCACCCAGACTGGGATTCGAACCTGGATCCTCGGTGCTGAGCGGCGAACATGCTAACCACTAATCCACCATTCCGCCTCAAAATATTCAGTTCAGTAAATTTATAGGACATTTTAAAACTCGAAGCTGGTTACAATTTAAGCAAAAAGAAAAAAATCCACAGGTTAAAAACAGGTAGACTAATATCAGAATCAGGTAAAAAAAATTTAACCATGAACCATAGAACCACTAATGCTCTACTAGGGTCACGGTGGGTTCCCATCAAGGGAAGAAGGTTTTGGGCGCTGGGCAGATACACGCAGGACAGGGCACCAATCTATCATATCTTTAAACATTCTTCACAAATTTCCAGTTTTAGATAGTAACATATGGTAATAACATTGTTCCTGATTGGTGCCTTTGGTTGCAATATCCTGTAAGTTACTTAGTCATGCTTACACGTGTTACATATTTTGGAAATGCCCACAAATATACATTACATAGCTTACAGGGTTTCTTTTTACTAAAAGCTCCTAAATTCTTGGGGGGATTCCCTCTGTTACAACAGCCTGTGAAGTATCACTTTAAAGGAAAGCTGAGGTTAAAAAGGGGAACTGACAAATGACAAGCGCCAAAGTGAAAGCGAAAGCTGCAGTGCCCTCATGTAACATTAGCTCAAATGTCACGTTAATGAGTAAGGTTTGGGGATTTCCGACATTTACCTAGCTGTTAAAATCACGTATTATGTTAGAGAATAAATAGAAAGTAAAATCAGCTGAAGAGTAGGTGACACATCTTCTGCATCAGGGGTTGCAGGTAATTTCCAGCATTGAGATTATTTACTTTATCTGTGTTGACGTCCGACCTCACATGAACCTTAAATGCTTCAGACACAAAACAGTAAAGTTTATATGTCATATTTACATAGGTGGAAAAACTTCTACAGCTGTTAGAACAAACTAAGCAAAAATAGATGTATTCTGATCACATAGACAGAGACATAGTCAGGTAGATAGATGGTCAGTGTGTGTAAGATTGGATTTAAATTGTCCAGGCTCACCTGAGCCTAACATGACATTTCTAGCAATTACATGTGTTTGTGACAACATTGTGGCAGTTTGGGAAATCCCCTTCGTGTTTCAGAATGTATATGCTCTATTGTTTAAATCCAGGCAATTCAAATTCAGCAGACAAGCGCCTGACTGATCAGTTGCCCCATTGAATCAGTTGCACGTCATTGGGTGGATGAATTTCTGCATAAATTTACTCTTTAATTTTATCTAAACAGTAAATAAAGAGAAGCCTATCAAACACTTGTATTTAGGTTAAGCTTTCTCACATATGTTTGTCACTAACATTTACGTAACATCTGAATAATTTTTTTATTCATCCATTCATTCATTATCTTCCGCTTTATCCTGTATAAGGGTAGTGGGAGGTGTTCCCCATGTCCATCGAGGGGAGAACGTCTCGGGCGCTGGGCAAACACATCCAGGACAGGTTTTGCCGGCCACACATACTCATGCAGCCAGTTTACCTTGAATCCATGTTTTTGAACCGTGGGAGGAAACTGGCGAACCCAGAGAAAACTCACGCATACATGGGGAGAACATGGAAACTCCACCCTGATTGGGATTTGAACCAGGAATCCCCTGCGCTGAGAGGCGAACGTACTAAACCACCAAGCTGCCAAGGTCCAATAAATAACGCATCTTTATCTAAAGTTATAGGTCAAATTTATGCAAAAATTCTAATGGGCTTACATACTTTTAAGCATCACAATACTTGTGGTTCTTGTTTAAAGAATCAGGGATTGGGTGTTTTGATGAAAGTTGAATGGATAAACCATTCTACCCACCATTTAGGCCTTTCCTGGTTTCTGGTTTGACACATCTTTTGAGTAAGAGTCATTAGTGAAGGTTTTCTGTACTTTTGACCTTTTAAATGTACTGTGCTCCAAGCTCAAGCTTAAAACCCCCTTTTTCTTTTTTACATCTGAGTGTCTGGGACATCTGTCTTCACATTTTCCATGCCATATGTCCATGTTGCATTGAACACATGCTTAGCGTCTTAGCTTTCCTTACAAATCAATAGCATTATGTAGAAGACAGGCCTCAAATCGAGTTGCAAAATGCAACTATCCATACATAATATTTTAAACATCTCTGACACTAAATTTACGTTTTAAACAGAGATATATATCAACTTGTATTTTTTATATGCCCTAATCTAAATTGTAATTGTAAATCTAAAAGTAATGGCTGCAAACACATTATTAAATAAAAAATATAATATATTAATTGCCACATGTTAATTATGGTACTAACATTCTATCTCATTCCGTTGATTCACGATTAAGGATTAAGAGGTTGGAACTGTAAAGGCCAGGAAAGCAAAAATCTGTCATCATGTTTTTGGACACTGTCCATGGCTTGTGGATCAGTGCATTGTCATGTTAAACATGTCCTTCTGCTATAAACAAATGCCATTAAGGAATGAACTTGGTCATCCATAACGCTTTAGTGAGCCCTACTGTAACCTTTCCAGGGGTACAGAGTCGGCATATTCATTTTTGCCACTGTTCCCAACGTTTAGAGGTTTTTAAAATATGTTACCTTACTGTATTTAGTTCTACTGTTTAGATGCAGTAGGTTTTTTTTTATAGCTTTTAGTTTCTGTCCCTTTTAAGTTTAAGTTGAATTTTAAACAAAATGTTGCCCCAGGGACAACTGCTCTTCAACCCCCCTTAGCTCAAGTCTTTGAAAGCAGTGAACACTGTGCATGTTTTCAGAAGATTTGAACTTAATAGACGAGGTTTATTATAAAGACGTAAAAAGAAAAGAATTGCATTTAACAATTGTACATAACCATCATCAATGTGTATTATAATTGCATATATCCAGGATTATTTTACTGAATTACAGGAAATATTCTGACAATAACCCCCATTAACATCTGGTGTCTGCTGTTTAAAGGAGTTGGGATCTACCAAACATGTTCCGTCTTAGAGAAGGTATTGACAATTTTTTTCCTGAATTAAAGTAATTCCTTATTACATTTCTTCATGGTGTAATGTAGGGGTGGTTTACTCTGTCCCGCTCCCTGCTTTTGTCTCCCCTCACCCCAGCTTGCGATGCTCATCAGTTGGCTTTCTGAAAAGAGAACAATAGAGCCTTTTCAGGATATAAATCTCACTCTGTGTTCAGGCATGAAATCTAGGCAGGCAAACAAAAAGGGCCATTGACTCTGTTGGGTAAGAAAAAAGGCAGAGAGATAAGATGCCCCACGTTGAACATCGCTGAAACCAGTTCGCTGCCTGGGGCGCTGGTGAGAGCAGGGGCAAACATGTGAGACGCTGTTTAAAATATTGCTAAAAAAGTGAGAGGAGTGTGACCCTTAACTCCCCAGCATTTTTTCTACCTTTTATGCAGTTTATCTCAAGCTAAATTTTACCTTTTTGTTCTTGCTGCAGTTGCTTTAAGACTGATGCAGTGTTTGCAATTATATGATTTGTCATACTTTGGTACAATTCTTTGGATTTAACTGAATAGAATTAGATGCAAGTTGGTGCAGCTGATGACCTCTGCGAGGTTTATATATGCTTTACAATTAGCAAGCAGCAGTTCAAGGGGCTTTGTTTTAGCAATCTTTAGCGAGTTGTCAAGCGAGCAACCCACTGCTTCATTTTTGACGTGTCAATGTGTCTACGATTGGGTGCGATTGCCATTCCCTTTAAGAGTCTGGTGCAGTGATTTTGCTGATTGCAATTTTAACAGCGCAATTAAAGTTTCTAAATCCCTTAAATCCGTATAATTTACTCAAACCTTTAACAGACCACACGACAAAATAAAGACAGTGAAGTCCAAGTACCAAAAAATGCTTAATGTCAGTTTCTTTCTTCTTTGACAATTAAAGTTAGACATCTGATTTTAAAAAACAATCCAACCACAGACGTATGAAGTGTTTCAGGACCTTTCAGTACAGCATTACTGGGACCTTTCATAGCTGTCTAGTTTTGCCTCTCTCTATGAGATATTTGTGTATTGCATGCATCTTTTTTTGAATTGGTTTATATCTGACTGGTTTGGGATTTTCTTACTTTTCTTTTAAATGCAAAAAAATCCTTAAATCCATGGCAACAAGTCCCTGTTCTCTCACCCCCGCCTGTGATTCAAGCACAGAGCAAGAGCAAAGGTGTGTGATAACAGTTCAGAGATTTGCATTCCATCGTCCCATCACAGACCCATCAACATGGTCATTCACATGCATGCCTGGGGTGAACCCGATCTATGCATACACACTTAATGTTCCCTCTGATAAGGAAACTTAACAGAGACTTTACACTCCAAAACAAAGACAATCTCTCTGTTTCTGAGAAAGGTGTGAGATGCAGGCTCCTGTGGCCCACCATGGATTTCGCCTTGACTCTCGACTCATCAGCTGACAATAAAGGCCTTTCACACCAGTGGTTTTGGATGAGAAGACGAGTTTGGTGCATACAAAATGAAATGATGTGGCCTGTGTAAATAAACCTCATCACAAAAGGTCCAGCACTGCGCGACTCTTTTTTTTTCTCTCAATACTGCTCTCTGCATGGAGGAGAAAGCTGTGACTGTGTAGTAAAGAGGTTTATTCATCAGATTTTCTCATCTAAAGAACACAAACAAGGCATTCTGGTGTCTTAAATAATCTGAGGATAAGACATTAAGAAAAATACAGTAGGAAAAGGATTTTTTTCAGGGCTGAATGCCCTGCATTCTTTGTGTCGGCCACATATATTCCAAACTGTCATTTGATAACAAGAAAGATGCAGGAAAAGACCAGAGTTGACATTAAGTTATATAATTAACATGTTTTTAATATTAAATATCATATATTGGAATTTTTAAGTGCCAGTGTGTTTTTTGACAGTTTGCTTTGCTCTTTCACAACAAACCAGCAGCTACACTTTTTATACAATATAATGCCTAATGCTTCATAATAATATTGTTTTAGTTTAGGCCTGAGTAATTTATTATTTGAGAGGGCACAGGGCAAACATCAGGCTACAGATTTATTAAAATAAATAATTATTCTTCATTATCAAAATCTAAAAGACATACAGTTGTCATGCATGCATGGCATACAGTCATATACAGTACATATCATGTATGTACTACTGGACCGCTCTAATTTTCATGGTGACCTATTTTATACATTAGAAATGAAATATTTAAAATGTATGCATTGTACATTTCTAATACCTCACACGGGCCTGACAATTAATGGGCCACTGATGTTGCTCAGTGCTATAAAATGCTCAGGTTTATTTAAGACTAATCAACACGTTGATTGTACACGTTAGTGGTTAAATATGAAGACAGGGTTATTGCAAAGAAAAATAATTAGTGTAAGAGCCAATGCTTTTGTAAGAAACTAGTTTACCTCCTTATCAAATCAGATTCTCAAATTAAATGACGTGGATCCTCCTCCATGGATCAGTGGACTGTTTCTCAGGAAAATAATATAATAGTAAATAAATATAAAAAGGTTTGTGTATTAATGCACTTGGTTTGCCTAACAACACTATGGATATACTGTGGATGATCTATTGGTTCTAGCAATGATTCAGATTAAAGTACAGTGTTAACAGTTTATAATGGTTAGGATACACACATACACTTACACACACAAACACATAGTCACTGTGTGTACTTATGGTAACAGTAAATTGTGCATCAGTCAACCGAAAAATTCTAAAACATTTGGTCTTGCATCAGTTGTGGGGTACTGAATAGTTAAAAAGTACACAGGTAAAATGTTTCTGGATTTTTGATGAGATGGTATGTCCCTCATGTTTCACAAAATAAACAAGTTTCCAATGCAAAAGTTCACCACATGTTAGAATATTTGGGAAAACCCTATGAAACAAAATCAGAGAACAGATGATACAGCTAATACATAGATATAGAATATTCAAAATCCCCATAAGTAAAGAGTTTAGTATGTGAACATGAGCAATAGAATCATCTGTGCTGTAGGATCATGTAGAACTGATCTTTTTTCTGTTAAAACAACTTTTAAACTTAAATAAACCCACAAATTAAAAAGCACAAATTAAAAAAAATGTTTTTTTTAAAAACAGAAAATGATGATAAAAGGCCACAGTGTATAAACATTTGGATTTTTTAAATATGAGTCTTTAACTTCTAAAATAACTTTATTCTTTACATTTCATTTTTAACATTAGACATTTGAGTTTAGTGGTGTGGTAGCTCAGTGGTCAGGGTGTTCAAAAGTTGTGAGTTAAAATCTTAAGTTACAATGTGAGTCCTTGAGCAAGACCCGCAACGCTTATGTTTTCTAATCGTATCCAAGTTGAAATACTTGTAAGTCAGTCTGAATAAAAGAATTTGCAGACTGATGTGATTTTATTCTGTGATGTGTTTTTTGGTGTCAACTCACTGTCTTTTTAATTTAAAGTTCAATGATCGAAAAAGCTGTGTTGATGTAAAAATCTGTTCATTGTTAGAAAACCAGTATTATTAATAACACTATTGTGTATCAAGTGCTAATAAATTTTATTATGACATATGTTTCAGTCTGGGCAGCACAGTGGCTTAGTGATTAGCACGTTCGCCTCTCAGTACTGGGGGTTTCCGGTTTTGATTCCAATCTGGATGGAGTTTCCATGTTCTCCCGGTGTCATAGTGTGTGTTTATGTGTGACTGTGTGAGTGAGTGTGTGCCCAGCGATGAGTTGGCACCCTGTCCTGGGTGTATCTGCCCACAGCGCCTGAGAACTGGGCACCACTACCCTCGTAGAGGATTAAGCGTAAGATAATGAACGAATGAATAAATGTTTCAGTCCAATAGTGAAAACATGTATATTTAGTAGCCATTACCTGTTTTGCTTTTTCGGCAAGATAACGTTCTTCAATTCTATCTTCACTGAAGTTTTCGCAAAGCAAAGTGGTGCTGAGGGACCGGACACATTTAGTCAAGTGCCTTGTGGCATCCCCTCCACTCTACTTGTGCGCCAATCCCTGTACGCTAAGCACCCCGCATCATCCCCTCCACTCTATCCGTGCGCCAATCGCTATTCACCAATCGCCTCGCGACATCCTTTTCCACTCTACCCGTGCGACAACCACTATATAGATGGCGCATACTGAGTGCCTTATATATAGTATATATCATACTATGCCACTTTTTTTTTTTTTTACTTTTTAAAGATTTGACGACATTCATTTATTCATTATCTTCTGCTTAATTCCCCTTAATATGAGGGACATGAGGGGTTCCCCCCATGCCCTTCCAGGGGAGAACATTTTGGGCGCTGGACAGATACAATCAGGAAAAAGCGCCCATCAATTGCTGGGCACACACACAGACACACACACTATGTGGGGCAATTTAAAGCAGTCAGTTTTTCTTGGATCCATATTTTTGGAATGTGGGAGGAAACAGGAGAACCTGGAGGAAACCCACACAGACAAGGGGGAACATGAACACACAGATTGGAATTCAAACCGGGAATCCCAAGCACAGAGAGGCGAACATGCTAACTACTATGTAACATATTACTTTTTTAAAGATGTGCTTATTATTAGTAGTTGTAGTATCATTATCCATAACTCCATTTTTGATTAAGAAAACATTGAAAATGGAGCATCTGTAACTGCTGCAATTCCCCCAGAGGATTAATAAAGTATTCTGGTAATATTATTTAAGGTTTCTTGTAAATCTTTGCAAACCTGCTCTGTCAGAAAAAGCATTTCAAGATCAAATAATCAAATACTGAGCGGTGCAGAACACATGATGAAGCACGGTGATGATATGTAGACCTCTCCACAGATTCTCTAATAGTTGACTAAGTTCTTTCTTTTTGCAATGGAATTGTTTTTTAATATTTTCCAACAATCAGCTCCAATTTCACTTCAACAGGTCGCTTATTGAGTTTGACCATGTGGGTGGGACCACAGCTTACTTTATGAGAAGGCGGCTCATGTGGTTTTTCATAGGTCTGCATATGAAAAGGCCACGCCCATGGGTGGAGCAGGGGGTTATCTTCAAGCTGTTCAACTAGTATCGGTTTAGTAGTAGCGACGGACGGCGCGGAGCTGTTAGGTTCTCCCGTGTTGATCTCCATCACACAACAGAGGAAAACAAAACACAAATCCGTTTTGTGCGCTTCTTTGGAATTCACACGACTCCTGTGGTGGATTTACGCCCATTACGCTCTTTTCTGTTGAATTTGTGGAGGAAGGAAAAACAAAAAAAAAATCTGCATTATGGGATCCCAGGCTTCCAAGGGAGGAGTGACCGCGGAGGGGAAAGCCGCCGCTGATGTGTCTGCAGATCCAGCCGCAGCCAAGAGTAACGGACAGGTGGGCATCTGGTACCCGACACACCCACATCCATGCCAGCACGAGCGCCTGCTGCGCGCTGCCTAGACTTGTATCTATTGGAAAATGAATATAGCTCATTTATTTAAAAAACATATTCTATCACCCCAATGTAGTGTTTTATCTGTGCGTAATTTGCTTTGTTCCGTTTGATTTATAACTGATTTGTGATTTTTTTTGTTCTGTTAATTCACTGATGATGCTTTACACGGGTCGTCCCATTTAAAACACAGTCGCAGTTTTAAAAGTGCTACACGTTATTTTGGATATTTTTGGGAGTTATTCAGTACATTCGGGTTCCAAACGCACTGAGACGCGCACGTTCCCACAGTGATTACGCGGCTCGGTGATGGGTGTATTTGGAAATTTCTTTTGCATATTCAATATGCTAACAGGTAATTCTTTTTGCGTTAATTAACAGTTTATTTACCTTTGTTTCATTGTCAGCTTCAGAAATCCAGTCCCTGGTGGGAGTTTTAATCCCTGTTTATTTATTCGTTAGTGTTGTTATGATGTATTAGTATGATAAATCCATATATTTATCTCAGATGAAAAAAACTAGTGTAGAACGTGAAATGGTAAAATTAAAGGGAAAAGCGGAGCGTCGATCGATTTTTTTGCAGCCTTTGTCTGGAAGCCGTCGTCTCGAGGCGCGTCTCGTCGGAAGCGAGCGCCTCGGTGTGATGCGAGCGCCCCCTTGTGAGCAAAAGTGCCATTGCAAAGGCGTCACCTACCAGACAGGCTTTTGTGTCGTCAACCGTATTGAGAATTAGGACTTGTAATGAATAATAATCTCAAATAAGTATACACATTTCACTTTGCTTTGTTTATAGTGAAGTATATTAAATGTTATTTATCCTTTCAGGAGAATGGACATGTCAAGACGAACGGTGATGTTTCAGCCAAGCCAGAAGGCGACTCTGGAGCCACCACCAATGGTTCGGCAGAGGCAACCAAGGATGCTGAAGCAGGAGCTAGCGACGCCATTGAGCCTGCCCCTGCCACTGAAGGTGAAGGTGCCAAGCCCGAGGGCGAAGCGACCAAGGAGACACCCAAGAAGAAAAAGAAGAAGTTCTCCCTGAAGAACTCCTTCAAATTCAAGGGTCTATCACTGAAGAAGAATAAGAAGGCGAGCACTGAGGTAAAAGAGGAGGCTGTGAAGGAAGAGGAAAAGAAGGAGGAGAAGGCAGCAGAGAACAGCGCAACAGAGGAGAAGAAGGAGGAGGAAGCTAAGCCAGAGGAACCCGCCGCCCCCGCCGAGACCCCCAAAACCGAGGAAGCTCCGCCCAAAGCCGAGGAGCCAGTTGAGCCCAAGGAGGAGGCTGCAGCCGCTGCTCCAGCCACTGAGCCTGCAAAACCCACAGAGGAGACCGCCTCAACACCCGCAGCATCCGAACAGAAGGAGTGATTGTGTGTTGCAAGGAACTGTTGTGAACTGTTTTTCAAGAAAAAATCTATATATATATTTATATATATGTGTATATGTATACATATGTATATATACATGGATATATGTATATGTATATATACACATGTATGTCAAAAAAAAAACAAGAGACTCTTCGTGCCACTCAAGATTTAATGCAAAACGACAGACTAGATACACCTGTTCACTTCCCTAGTAACGGTTCAAAGATCTGGGACTCTCGAATTAAGGCCAACTATCGCCGGAGCGACTCGGGCCTGACTGGGCGACATCGTATCGTTTAATCTCACATTATAGAAAAGTCCAGCTGTAGGAAGAACATCACCACTACATCTACTGACTGTTAAAAAACGGAAAAGACGAATAAAAAAACAGACTGGCCGACTTTCTACATTCCTATATTTTAACCCAAATTTAAGTATTTTGTGGTGTATAGAGAACCATTTTAAATATCCAGAAG
>JAOUQT010000011.1:10133397-10156477 GCA_025769995.1 Xyliphius kryptos | reverse complement strand
AGATTACCGGATCACAGATTAGCCACACGCCCAGCATGAAAATTTCAAAGAGGATTAATATTTAAAAACTTTATTATTTAAAGGATTAATCAGTCATTATTAATTATTAATCAGTCATACATTAAAATAGAAATCAATAAATAAAATGGCTTCATGTTTCTGAATCTGAACAGCTAATTCCAGAGCCTGGTCACCTGGGTTCTGTTTGGGTTTCACGCGGATTTAAAAGGAAACATCAAAAAGGATTCAGCAGCTTTAATGAAGCTAACAGCCTCATTTCCCTTCACAGTGGGTTCACAGAACACAACACCACAGAACCTCACTGTGACCAAATTCCAAAAGGTGAAGTGTTCATTTAATCAATAAGTTGACAGACTTGATATTTCCTTTGATCATTTACTTAATGCTCAATCGATAGATGTAATTATCTTGTCATTTGATCAGTATTATATCAATGACATTAACATCTATTAAACACACTGTACACAAGCTGAACCACATCCAACACAGATGGAGGTATTCTACACACAAAGCTACTTTAACATGTTTTCCCTTTACATCTGTACTCTGCTCTGCTTACTGACTCACAGCCCATGGATCGAACAAATATAAAAGCACAAATCCATCTATTCATTAGGCACCACTATTCTGGGTCCAGGTCGCAGAAGCAGGTAACCAAGCAAAGAAGCCCAGATATCCCGATCCCCAGATACCTCTTTCAGCTCTTCAGGTATCACACCAATATGTTCTCATTCCAAATGTAAGGTATACTATCTCCATCTTCATATTTCAATATATATAATGTGCTTTTTACAACAGTGTCACAAATCAGCGTTATTATGAGCTTGAACCAGCAAAGAGCAAGCCGAAGCAACAGCGGCAAGAAAAAAATTCCTGGTCCCATTGTTTTTAAGGAACAAACCTTGAGAGAACCAAGGCTCAGTGGGGGACTCATCCTCCTTAAGCGGCCTAATAACCAAACTCCTTACAAGGGAAAGCCCAGGCACTCTGTGTAGGAAACTCGTTTCAGCCTATTGTATTCATGGCTTAATTTTTTCGGTCACTACTCAGAGTTCGTGACCAAAGGTGATGGTAGGTACTCAGATTGACAGTTAAATTAAGAGCTTTGCCTTCTGGCTGAGCTCTCGCTTCACCACAACAGACCAGAACAAAGTCCACTTCACTGCAGTAACCACGCAGATCAGTCTGTCAACCTCTAACTCCATCTTTTCCTTACTTGTAAATAAAGACCATAAAAAAAGCATATTAGTTAATGTTTGACTTTCTACACATGACCTGATGGGGGGACTGAATCAACCCCCTAAATTTCATGACTGGAAGATGTTTTTTAATACCTTCAACCACATAATGCTCCATCTGTTAACAAACATGTGAAGAAAACTACATCATTAGAGAAAATAAACAAATACATATTTTGGTTTATACACTCCTGACAAAAATCGCAAGACCAGTTAAAAGTTGCAAGAATTGGATCTTAAGGTGGTTCTAAGTAGAGCTTCACAATTCTAAGAGAAGAAAGCGGCCATAGAGACGAAAACTTTTAAGCAGCCAATTTTTTTAAAACCTCACTTACACTCAAATATGATTTTTTTCAGATGATCAAATGTTTAAGACAATAACCTTTAAAAGCCAAAATCTGCACAAAAAAAAAAATTCCTTGTCAAGTATTTACATTGTCAAGACTGATGGCAAAATCAAAAAGTAGACTTATTTTTGAACGATTGTTGAGCTGCATTAGCAGACCTCTAACAACATGCCATCGCTGCTGAGGTTGGACGCAGTAAGACCGTCATGTTGCATTTTTTAATGATCCTGAGGGTTATGGAACAAAAGTCAAGTTGTAGACCCAAAATAATTTTACCAGCTTTCACCTGGCTTTCCGTGAGGACACAGGACGATCCTCTACCCAAATTAAGGCTATTACTGGTGCTGACTGCAGCCCAATAACCATCAGACAGCATCTGCGAGAGAAGGGCTTCAGAAACAAAAAAATGTCTTCAAAGGTCATGTCTTCTTCAACGCCATGAAATTGCCCATTTGTACTTTGCAAGGGCATACCCAACATGGGGCATTAAAAAGTGGAAGAAAGTTGTATTCTCTGATGAGAAAAAAATGTAACCTTGATGGTCCTGATGGCTTCCAACATTACTGGCGTGACAAGGAGACAGTGACGAAGGAGATGAAGAGTAATTCCGTGTTTAAAGGTTTATCTGTCCCCACTTGTTCTCTTTTCCATCGAACCATTCTCCATTCTTACTCACCTGCATGTGGGCCATCCATTTCCTCAGATACGTTCTTTCTTTGGAACAGCACCTGTCTAGGGTTGTGGCTTATCACCTGATCCGCCACTCTGTTCATTGTAATTCATGCGCCGTTTTCAAACCTCTCCAGGGTGTCTCTAAATTCATGTAAATGTAACCTGTTTTTGGGAGACAGCTGCTCCTTGGTACCCTGTTTGGAGCACAGGACATAATAATAGGCGTGCGTGGACAGCATGTGCTGACCCTCGAGAAAGAGGACTGATAATGATCCCCAGACGAACCACTCACATACACTCTGTCCCCGACACCCACCGTTGGTATTTTACACAACACACTGCCAAATTCAGCAAGAAGAATTAGGGTGGGAAGGGGGGAGTTGTAGAGAGAAGTCTATTTTGAAAGCAAACTCCCACACCTCGAGGACCTGTCACTGACTGTCTGCTACTGAGCTCGATCACTATATCAAGCTAATGGGAAGGAAAGTGGGTCATCATGAATTATTCACCAGCTCTCTCCACATAAAAGGAAATGTTTTCAATATGTCTTATGGAAATACTCTGTAATAGGCCTGGAACTCTGCTGTAGATTTGGGCGATGATAAATCAAACGCGGTCATTAGTTCGCCCATAGATCGCTGCCGTATACAACCACGGAGCGTTTCGGCTGCAATAAACTATAGGCAATTAAAAGTTGTTTCTTTTTACAGACTGCAAAGATAACTCATTAATTTCCATGAAATGAAGGAAGCTGTCAATTCCATCTGCAAGGATTACTCCTCTGCACCTCGGGCTGCCATTGAGGGAAACGGGCTCACCAAAGGAGGAGTGACATTTCGAGTGAGGTTTTCTCCCCTCTGCTGTCTCCTCCTGGGCATGATGCTGACATTTAATTAGTAAGAGAATGGAGACAGTACTCCAGATTGAGCTTGTACTAACTCTGACCTTTTCAGGCCTTTGCACTGTTCAGTCATTAGAATGGCATCATCCGAAAAAACAGTCTCACGCCAAGAATGGCAAATCGTCAGCCTCGGGCCGGAGGGCAGCTTAATTTAAGGCCATACTATAGGACTAGTGTGAGCCTGGTCTGTGTCATTTTCAGAACTAACCCACTGTAATCTTACACGACACCCGCCGTACAGTCTGCGTGCTGTACTAGTTGGAAAAAAGTAATGGAAACAGAGGTGGTACAGCTGCTCAGTTTATGGTCTCACTGCACTGGCAAGTCCTTAACATAGAGAGGAGGGTAAAGTGGATCTCTGGTTCCTGAGAGGGTGAGAATAAAAAGGTGAAAAAACTCACGAACATGGGAGAGATATCCAAAATCCTTAACCTCTGCATCTCACTCTCTCCCACCATAGCCCTGCATGCCAGCCTTTCCATTCGATCAAACCAAAAAAACATTTTACTTAATTTGAAGGACAAAACACCTTTATCAATAAAGCACTGGAGCAGGCACTTAGGGTGTCGGGCTAACAATCCAAGGGTTAAAATCCCAGGTCCACTGATGTTACCATTTGGGTCCTTTGAGCCGTTAACCCTTATTGTTTCAGGGATTTTGTTTGAAACCCTATGTTCTGACAGCAAAACATTAATTTAGGATACATGCAAGTTGCAGAATATCTGTTAACACAATATTAAGGTTTTGAAAACCTTACTTAATTTACCATTTAAGATAATTTTAGCTACTACAACATTTGGTCTCCATTCTTGCAATTTTCCAGAGCTGATTCCTCCACCCTTTTTTGGGTATACATTTATTTTTGTTTCTTTTTACTCATTATCTAATATAATCACACCTATTAGCCTCTGTTTTGTGTTGTCATACACTGTTAATTTAATTGTTTTGTTAACTGCCCCTTCCCCATTATGGCTCTGGTAAGTCAATGCTACAGATATTACCTTGTTAACCAGAAGGCTGAGGGTTTAAGATCATATGTACTTGAGCCTTTGTGTGAGGGGTTAATTTTAGAGGAACCCAGGAAAACAAAACATGTCCTGAGCACAGAAGGCAGTTCTTTAACCAGTCACTGAGGAAGATTAATTGTATGTTTGTGGTGGAGCAGGAAGCTGGGTTAATAATGTTTGAACCGGAAACACTGCAATAATTTATGGACGCCTCTGTTTAACCACAATAAAATCCCAAAAAGCTGCATATGTAATCTGATTTGTAGTTTGTTGTCACATGAGAACGGACCCTGGGTGGTGCCATCGTCTAGTATAGATGCAATTGAAAATGTAGTTGCCCCCTGGGCCTGCAGCCTCTTTAAAAAACACAATGTCCTGTAAAGAAAAAATAAACAAGCATATACAAGAGGATCCAGCAAGGACAGGAAGAGTCAGAGGGAGCTGCCATAAAATAATAATAAGTGCAAAATCAACAGGACCCCTTTCACATCATTGCATCACTTTTTTTTTATCATTTGACATCCAAGTGGTGAGGTATGGACATTCATCCTCCAACAAAACCTGGGCTCGCCGCTTGACTCTCGGTCAATTTGATTGATATCAGCATCTTGGTTACCAGTGTGAAGTGGTCTGAAAATGCACAGGTTCTTGTTAAACATTACTGACAGATGCAGCCCTCACTCATCGATCAGCGCCATGAAATGCGACTGCAATACCAACGACACAAAGCAGAGACCTGACAGTTAAAGGCACCCACACGTCCCAGACTTTTCTGGGCCCAAGTCCAGTTTGTCAAAGAGGTCTGAAATTCTATTCGTGAAAAGGACAGAGGAAAGAGATTACAGGCAAATGGAGAACAATGGCGACTGATGTGCTCAGACTCATGACAGACATTTGGTTGAAAGACGGCAAAGGCCGTGAGTGAAGAGCTGTTCACTGGGTTTCGATACCAAGGTTACTGTCCATGGTGCTGATGAGACATTCATTTCCCTCCAGCAGTTCTGGTCGACCGTGGACCACCATTTTCTGCCCAATTAGTCTAGATGATGCAGGGAGAGGACAGTAAATGGACCATGTCTTTCTAGACAAATGGATATCTGGAGTGATGCTTGTGATGGCTCCAGCGCTCGAGGGTCTGATGTATAGAGTATATATGGTGGTTAAGGATCCTGCACATGAACATGTTAGGTAAAGAGGCACATGATGTTACTGTCTTCAAGGCCTTAATTCACCTTAAATGTCATTCCTTACTTGTTTCATTTTTTTGAAAAAATTTCAAGATGAATTTACAAATTGCACTTGCAACACACTGCATACAATAAAATAGTATTTAACAGCAACAGGCCACAATGCAACAGACCTTGGCCAATAACAGCAACAGACCGTAGTGCAACATACCATGTCCAATAACAGCAACAGACCGCATTGCAATAGACTGCAGTGCAACAGACCGTGGCCAATAAGAGCAGCAGACCGTAGTGCAACAGACCGTGGCAATTAACAGCAACAGACCGCTGTGCAACAGAGTGGCCAAAAAAAACGCAACAGACTGCAGTGCAACAGACCGTGGCCAATAAAAACAACAAACCGTCGTCAATAACAGCAACAGACCACAGTGCAACAGACCGCAGTACAACATTCCATGGCCAATACAGCAACAGACCAGCTGTGCAACAAACCGCAGTGCAAAAGACTGTGGCAAATAACAGCAACATTATTGCAACAGACCGCCATGAAAAAGAGCGTGGCCAATAAGTGTAACAGACTGTGGCCAATAACAGGAACAGACCGCAGTGCAACAGACCGCAGTGCAACAGACCGCAGTGCAACAGACCGCAGTGCAACAGATCGCAGTGCAACAGACCGCAGTGGAACAGACTGTGGCATATAACAGCAACAGACTGAAGTGAAACAGACCGCAGTGCAACAGACCGCAGTGCAACAGACCGCAGTGTAACAGACTGTAGTGCAACAAATAGCAGTGCAACAGACTGTAGCATATAACAGCAACAGACCGCAGTGCAACAGACCGCAGTGCAACAGACTGCAGTGCAACAGACCGTGGCACATAACAGCAACAGACCATAGTGCAACAGACCGCAGTGCAACAGACCACAGTGCAACAGACCTTGGCCAATAACAGCAACAGACCGTGGCCAATAACAGCAACAGATAAGTGCAACAGACCGCAGTGCAAAAAAATGCAGTGCAACAGAGCATAGACAATAAGTGTAACCGACCGCAGTGCAACAGACCGTGGTCAATAACAGCAACAGATAAGTGCAACAGACCGCAGTGCAGAAAAAAGCAGTGCAACAAATCATAGACAATAAGTGCAACAGACCACAGTAAAAAAGAGTGCAGCGCAACAGAACGCAGCCAAGAACAAACTGTCTAATGGCCGTTAGACATTTTTATTTCTGTTTAAAATAATTATAATAAATGATTTATATATGGTCAAGAAACAAAACTTTAAGCAAACACCATAACATGTAACATAAAACAGATGGTCAGGGGGTAAATACTTTTGCACAACACTATATACAAGCACAGACTTAGCTCTTGCACCTTTGTCTTCTTTACTGTCAACAAACATTTGCTTTTCTGTGCTGAGATACATTCCCTCTCTTCAGCTCGGTTGACCCTCGGTGTGTCCTTTAACCTCGAGCTACAGCAAAGGGCAGAAACAAAGCAAAGCAGGACATTAAAGATTCATAGGATGCCTGCCTATATCTGTCACATATTAATGCAAGCAAAATGCAGGAGGCCTGTGGGAGATGTTGGTTGGTCACAACAGGAGAATCTGACTATGAAAATAAATTACATCACTGGTGTGAGAGAGAGAAAGAGAGAGAGACTTTTTTTTTTTTACTTTTAGAAACGCTTTATTTTACCAATATTAAATGAATCTATTAAAAGAAATACAGAAATAAAGATCTACACATATTTAAGTAAATGCTGGTCAATGTCTTACATGCATTTGTTTAACTCTAAAAAAAATTCTGAATTTGACCAATGGGCAACAGCAACAGACCTTGGCCAATAACAGCAACAGATAAGTGATCCTACATACAGATCCTACATACAGTCTCTTTTCCCATTTATGCTTAATATTATTTATCTTTATGTCACTCATCAAAAAAACAAAAGAAGAGGCTTATTCATCAGTGTGGACTTTTTAAAATTTTGTTAGAGAGAGACTTTTTGACTTTTAACAACGCTTTATTTACCCAAGATTAAATCACAATGGGCAGAAAAAGAAAACTATTGAAAAAAATAAAAAAATAAATAATCTACACATATTCTAAATTCTAAATTCATGGACATATTATAAATTCTGGTGCGAAACAGAGCTCGTTATCCATGACCAAGCACACTGCTTCCCTGTAGCATCACACTGATTTAAAGGTGTGAATATCTTTTATACATTTATAAAAATTGAAATCAATTAAAATTCTGGATTTAACCAGCCGGCTGAAGATCCTAGTCACATCAGAGTCTGCCATTTGTGTCACTTTGTTCTTTCTGCTGATGTGTACAGCAATTTTGCTCTGTCCCAGAATAAAATTCACCAGTTGACACTTAAATTTCAGTTTTTTAAAAACTTGTGGTGTAAAAATAAAAACTTGTGGTGTAAAAATCGCATTAAGAGAATTTAAAACAAAACTTAAAACAGTTCGAAAAGGTGTGAAACATGGTTTATCTCTGGTGACAGATAGGACACTGTCATTAATAACTGGATTTAAAACAGAAACAAAAGCATTTACCGCAATAATACCGTGAAGAATTCTCCACTTTAGGTCCCCCACCCGCTTAGTTAAAAATGTGGTCTTACCTCACAACCAATGCCTAAAACCTCTCTCCTGTAGAGAGAGACCTCTGTCTGTAGAGGAGTTTCCCTGTGGCTGAACCCAGGTCTATGTCTAGTTCTTTGTTGTAGCCTAGCAGGGGCCCCTGGCAGCCCTCCATTTTAGGGGTGATGGGGGCTTTAACGTTTCAATATAAAGCCCGCTGTGTTCTCATCCAGGATCTCTGAACGTCACCTCCACATTATCCTCCAGGAGAACCTGCTATGTGCTGCTGATGTTTAAAAGGTCTAGGATGGAATTCAGTATGAGTTTGGTCTGTACATCACATTAATATTAGCTGTTTGATTTAAATAATTAAGTATTTCTAACGTGAGTGTAAAACCTGGGAATGGAATACGGAACTACTGAAAATATAAGTTTAATTACATTTATTTAAATTAAGACACTGATCATGAGCACACATGCAAATGTTCAATCAAATATAAAACCTGCTTTTTTAAATAAAAACAACGGCATTGGATGTAAAATTTGACCTACTCATAAAACTGTACATACTCATGACTGTAAAACATGAAGCAGGTCTTTTATTTTAAACTAAATTTAGCCAGGAAGAACATTATTTAAATGAATTATTTTAAAATAATTTTATTTGAACCTGACCTCATGAAATAAAAATATAAGTTTACTGCATAGATGATACTCTTATATTCAATTAATTTATATTGTCAAAGCATAGTACATCCATTTGAAATAACAAGAACAAATAAATTAATAAAAAAAGAATAAAAGATGTGTTAGTTGATTAATAGAAAGTGTGTGTGTGTGTGTGTGTGTGTGTGTGTGTGTGTGTGTGTGTGTGTGTGTGTGTGTGTGGACACCAGCAAAACTCTTGAATGTGTGGACCACGATGTATATAAACAATGAACCCTCCGTACCCATTTGCTCATTGTGTATGTGATGCTCATAGCTCAAACCCAGCATTTAATATATAAAGTAACTACACAAACACATCACAGTGTGATCACACCTACACATTACATTCACACGTATCAGGTTGCAGGGCTTTGTGAGTTTCACCTTTTAAGGGTAAAATAAATATTAACATGATATTAAAATCCGATTTTTACTTAACAATAAACGTACGTTTCAAATGTATAACGTATTCAAATTCTTGTTTGATTCATTAGCACTTTATTAGGAGATTCATTAGCAGAATCGACTCGACAAAACGAAACGACACCGACAAATGATTTACTACCAAATCGCACATTTACATTTAGTCAATAAGTCAAAGTCAACTTTTTGTTAAAACTGAGTGATGTGCAGTACATACACCGTTATAAAAATGCATTTCCTCAAAGAAACGGTGCAGAAATAAACAAATTTCACATTAAATAAAATAAAACATTGTATACACACTAACTTAAAATGTATATATATGTATATATACTATACTATACTATAAAACCTACACTATACTATAAAACCTGAGCACAATTGACTTGGACAAGGGGGGGGAGGACGTTTCGGGCGCTGGGAAAACAGGGCGCCAATCCATCGCTTGGTACGGGTCTCGATTTGATTGTTTATTTAAAGTAATGCTGCATTTACACTGCTCCAAAAATAAAGTGAACACTAAAATAACACATCTAAGTGAATAAAATATTTCAGTTAAAAAACTATATTTACTTAATACTTGAATGTGTTTAGAACAACAACAACAACAAAACATAAAAATGATCAAAATGTAAATCAAAATGATTATCCCATGAATTTGTAATCATACTCCAAAATCAAAATGAAAAATCAAGTGACAGGCAGATCCAACTTCAGTGGAAATTCTGTAAGACAAGTTAAAATGAGGCTCAGTAATATGTGTGGCCTTAGCGTGCCTTTATGACCTCCCTACAATGCCTGGGCATGCTCCTGATGAGGTTGCGGATGTTCTCTTCAACGGCCGCCTCCATGTTCCCTGATGTACTGACCTGTCTCATGGTATCTGCTAAATGTTCTGGACACTGTGCTGAAAGACACAGTAAAGCTTCTTGCCACAGCTCACATTGATGTGCCATCCTGAATAAGCTGCACTACCTGAGCAATTTCTGTGAGTTGTAGACACCGACTTATGCTACCTCTATGGTGAGAGTTCCCCTTATTTTTTTTTACATTTACATTTAGTCATTTTGCAGATGCTTTTATCCAAAGCGACTTACAAATGAGTTACAAAAAAGTTGAGTGTCTTTAACATTGAACCTTTTTTACAATATGCATTTTTTCTGAGATTCTAAATTTGGGATTTTCATTATTTGTCAGTTATTATCAAAATAAAAATATGGAAACATTTAAAATATTTCAGTCTGTGTGTAATGAACAAATATAGTATACAAGTTTCATGGCCAGAACAAAATTTTTTTTTCCTTTCTAACATTTAATTATAAATTGATCTTTAGTCATTACAAAGGCATTTTAATATATTTCTTGTGTATATTATGTTTTTGTTTAAATAGGTTACTTTCATTTTTAATTTGGTCAGATGTGACTCATGATGGTTTTGACAAAAATATAAAGTTTTAAAGATATAGACAAATAGAGACAAATATTTTACAAAATATTTAATTAGTGTCATACTTACTCTCCTCAGAACCCTGGGGATCTTCCAAATTCCTTACATAGTCGTCCTGACGAAAAAGGAAACATAACATTAAAAACTTTTAATAACTCTATTATTGTTTAACTAATTGAGAATTTTACAGTAGAGGTGGTAGTAACCAATGTGGGTCTTTGAACAAGACAAACCCTGTGTTTTCATCAAGTTGGGATAGTTGTAAGTCACTTTAAATAAAAGCATCGGCTAAATGACTTAATTTTATCACAACAAATACAAAGAGCGATTCCAGTGGGTAAAATATAAACAAAAAATTTGACATTTAATCAGTAGCAGCTTGACAATGCTGCAACTTAAACTGAAACCTAACCAGACACAAGGACTTAACCACAAAACTACCACTGCAAATTAGATTCACAATGGGTATAACATTGCGGACCAACACCGATCAGCTAAATGAGGAAAACTTGTGCCCCAGTCACCATAGGAACGCAGATCAAAATTTGACACAAGTGCACACCCACGGGAGCAGAATGAGCAGAGTTGTTTCAGCTAGAGCTACAAGCTCAATAACATAAATCAATGTATTGATCAATATTTGTGTAAAACATTGCATGTTTTATACATTTTATCCCAATTAGATATAGACCATCAGAGGTGGTGTAAGTAATGAAGTAAATGCACTTTTTTAGCTATTTACACACTACATTTCAAATGAAATAACTGCTCTTTTTACTCACTACATTCTCAAAACAGGTTAGTTACTTTATTTTGACTACATTTATTTATGTGTCTATTTTATCTCTTTATTTGTGAGTTTTATTCTTTTTTCGGGTGGCACACCAACTGAATGTGCATTACTGCCACCTACTGAGCTGGATGCAGCTGGTGAAGTTCAAATCGGAATCCTATTGGATGTTAAGGGGGGGGGGGGGCTTGTGATTGGATAATGAGCAAAAGACCTACCTGGAAACACTAAGGGGTATAAAAAGTGAAAAAACCCATTAAAGTAAGTGCGCCTTTGTGCATTTTAGGTCCATTTCATTTTTAATATATTTCATTTAGCGCAATTGTTTAGTCGGTGTTCTGACGAGTGCTGTCTTGTCAAAATGTGCTGCCATGGTGTACGTTTATACGTACAGTTGTTAAGATAAATCTCTTAGTGAGTTTGAACTTCTTCTAATTAATGTTCAAATGTAAGGCTCACGGAATAGAGAACAAATTAAACTAAAGTTTACACAAACTTCAGAGGTCAGTACTATTCAATATTCATAATCGGCACACTGACAATGTTCTTATTTAACCAATTTGGATTGAATTATTTTAAAATGAATGAATATTAAACTAAGGCAGTTTAAGATAAGATAAGCCTTTATTCGTCCCACGTGGGTAAATTTGCATGCTCAGCAGCAAAGGGACAGCGAATGGAAAGTTAAAAGATTTTACATTTTTACATCTAGATAAAGAAGTAATCAGTACATACAAAATAAAAAAAAATAAATTAAGGATTTACAATTATGTACATGACAGTTGAGAGATTGAATGGGTAGTAATTGTAAGACAACATATTACACAGCAGCAAATATTGCACATATGATTAAATGGTAATTGCACAATTGTTACTTGTTTGGGAGCGTGGTTACTGAGAGCAGTGCTGATTGTAAAGTCTGACTGCAGTGGGAATAAATGACCTGCAGTAATGCTCCCCAACACACTTTGGAAGACGCATCCAGTCACTGAAGGTACTGTCCAGTGTTAATAGTCTTACACATGGGGAGGTATTCGTTGTCCATAAATTGTCTATTTACTGCATGTTATAATGCTTGTGCATTATACCCTGTATAAAATGTAATTACAAATTTTATTTAATAATTAATATATTTTTTAAATAAATACTTTTACTTTTTCACTTTAAGTACTTGTTGATGCAAGCACCTTTGTACACAATGCAAATTGTATATATGAATAATCATTTTATCAGACAACTGCTTTTTCACAACTGAAGGAGTTCCCTCTATAGAAATAAGACATGGGAGCCCAGAATGCAGCGCAGAATTTTAAATAAAGTATAAATTAGAGAACCTTGTGGGTTTGCTGCTATTAAATGAATACATCCTTCTCTCTACCAGTGTTCGATCTACCGCCACACCAGCAAAAAATAGACTATAGAATAGTAGAACCACTTCTATGCTTAAAATTTTAAGAGGTGTTTTTTTTTTGTTGTTTTTTGAATTACTGCTAATTTTTCCCAAAGAAACCTTGCTCAAATAGTGGTGTTTTATTTTCTCAAGTCCGCATAAAGTGTTTTGTGGGGTGCAGATGTAGTTTTTTTGTCTTTTAATGACTCTTATTAGGGTTATGCTTCTGCCGCATAATAGAACACTGCACCAGTTCTCCAGAGTTTGTTATTGTTATGTACATATTACTTATTATTCAAAGATGTCACACCGCTTTACTGTTTGTTACGCTGTTAACTGTTTTCTCAATTAAGAATTTGGGAAGTCTTTATGTTTTTAACACTAGATGAATAATTAGCAGCAAGGGGGTGCATGTTGCATCCAAAAACCTCTGTGTTAGAAATGGAGGGCAAAAACAAATTTGATAAAAATGTAAAATTATAAAATAGAATGCCTTTATTGCCCTTGTAGTCAGTGAAGTCATTGCTTGTACACTCCTGATCACATCTTAAGACCAGTTAAAATATTGCAAGAATTAGCATTTTGTACTATTGGATCTTTAGAAGGTTACAAGCTTCACAATGCTAAAATAGGAAATTGGTGCAAAAGACAAAAACTTTTGAGCTGGGAATTTACTGACAACAACAATTCAACTGAAATAGGCTGTTCATCAACTGATCAAAAATTCAAGACCATAGCTCAAAAAAACCCAAACCCCCTCAAAACAGAAATGAAAGTATCAAAAAATGAGTCAGTAATGTGCAGAACCAACATTCTTGTTGATCCGGCATTAAGAACTGCATCATCGCTACATAGCCAGCTGCTTCTTGACGCCACTGCACAACCTGAAGTTCCATTGTTTCATTGAAGGAAAGCACATCTCAAATTTCGGTCCGCCTTTGCAAAGTCCAAACGAGCAATTTTGTGGCGGTAAAAAAGGCAAAGCCCTTCCCTCGCAGATGCCGCCTGATAGTTAGTGAGCTGCAGTCAGCACCAGTAATGGCATTAATTTGGGTAGAGGATTGTCACGTGTCTTGACAGGCAATCGCGGCTCAGCGCTGTTGAATTTTTTTTGGGGTATACCACTTGACTTTTTTGTTCCATAACCCTCAAGATCATTTACAAAATGCAAAATGATGGTCTTCCTGCATCCATCTATATCAGCGATGCCACATTGTGAGAGGCACTGCTTATGCAGCTCAATCCAATCGCGTTGAAAGTCAGTAAACTTTTTTGCTTTTGCCAACAGGAGGTCTTGACAGAAAATGACATGGAATCCAATTTTTGTGCAGTTTTTTTGGAAAAAAAATTCAAAAAATTTGCTAAAAATGTTTGTCTCTTGTGCCATTTTTTTTAGCATTGTGAAGCTGTGCTTTAACATTATACACTCCAGTTAAAAAAATGCAAGAATTTTCATTTTGTACTATTGGATCTTAAGTAAGTTTTGAGTTATTATGGCTCGTGGGAAGATGCTGTCTTTCGTCCTGATGCACCTGTACCGCTTTCCCAATAGTAACAGATTGAACAGTCCAAAGCCATGATCATTACATTTTATTATGTAAGTAAAGCACTTTTTTATTATACTAAATCTATATTTTTGTTGATGCAAGGTAAATAAACCAATGGAGCTTGGACAGAATTATGAGCCTGGTCAGTGTTATGTTCAGCTAGGTTAGGCTGAGCATTTATGTACATTCAATATGAGCGCCACATGACAGCAACGTGAGCATAAAAAGGGAACGGATTTCTTCTGCTATATCTGATGTCTGTTGGTCGGTTTCAAATACAAAGTTTGGATGCAAATGCAATATGTGTTTTGCAGGTAAACTTAAATTTCCATTTCCAAACATTAATTCAGTGGCGGCAGAGCCTCTAAAGGCCAACAAATATCCGAATCACAGATTGAGCTTAATTATATTTTGTACATTTTCCTCCTCTGAGTCGCTTCCAGAGATGTATTTTCTTATTAAAGCATTTAGCCAATAACATTTTAGCATCGTTGATTGCCAGGTTTTTTTATTTTTCTGCCTACACCTACAGAATGAATTTTGCACTCTGTAGCATTAAATAAGTGTAGGACAACTTGCTGCTTCAACCAATCAGAATTTAAATCTTAAGATGGCCTGCGCTGTGCCAGCGTATCCACGCTCTCTGATTGGAGAGTAGTTTTGATGCACATTTTTGATGAGCAGATATTTTCAGCCAATTAAAACTTGTTAGAGAAATACAACTTTCAACTACAATTTTCAGCATCAGCCTCGATGGTAAATAAAAAATACTTCTTTTTAGAACTAATTCCGCTATTTTTAAGAAAAAAATGAGGATGGATTTTGTACAAATATTAGGATTTTATCAGGTTATTATTTAGTACGGGTATTTTCCTAAAAAGTATTGGAATTTTATGAGGTTATTTTTAGTGGTTTTATGTTTGCCCAGAGACAGAATTTTACAGGCTCATATGTAAAAGCTTCATTTCCACAATATTTAAAATTAATTAAAACACACGTGGTGGCTGATGATATCCGCCTTGTCGCTCATGTTTCTGCAGGTGCCAACCCCTACACAGCTTATCTATCTGCATCGGCCATCGCTCCCCAAATCATGACTGACTGTGGAGATTTCACACTTGACAATTTGGATTCTGTTCCTCATCTCTACTGTTTAGTAGATGATTAGTGTGGCACACTTAGTTTAATACATTTATGCCCTCCTGAAAAATTTGGGCTGATTTCTCCACAATATTTCTATTTTTTTTATTCTTGTTTTTGTGGTTTTATGAGCTGGAAGCCCAAATTATGTAAAAAATAAACATGTGAAATGATTTAAATTGTGGGCCCTTAATTTATGAAAGTTTAACTTTTTCATTGGAATTATGGAAATTAATCAATTTCTCCCTGATATTCAAATTTTAAATGGTCTGTGTCTTAAAATATCACCTACCTCAACTTCCTTTGATTGGTGACACCCAGAGTAGAAACATGAAAAGAGAAACAGAACAGACTTTTAGATGCTGATAACCACACGTGTTTTTCAATTATGATGCATAAATAGTTTACATTAAAATATGACAATCTAAAACTGACCAACCATCCTGAGTAATCAGCTCACACTTAAACAATTCTAACGACAGGTGTAAATGCAATCACGCTTCATAAAACTAGCAATAAATCAGGTGTGTCCACACTTTTCTGGCCTGAGATCTACTTTTTTCAGTGGACAGGTCATAGTCATCCAGAATTTCTCTTTTTTTGCAGCTTCAGTGTTTAAACTTTTGTTGATATTACAATACTATATCAAGAATACAAGAAAAAAAACAAAACACTATTATTTTGTTGATCTGCACTTAATGATGTCAGTCAGGTGGGAGGAGTCTGGCTAGTAGCTGCTGATGCCAAATCACAATAATACATGGGAAAATTTAGAGCATTTAATTCACCTTGAATCCATGTTTTGGACTGTTGGAGGAAACCGGAGAACCCAGAAGAAAACGCACACGGACACAGAGAGAACATTGAAACTCCACCCAGATTGGGATTCCAACAGCGCTGAGAGGCGCATGTGCTAAGCCGTCATGCCACTCTCAACAATATATAATTAAAAAAAGTTAGACCTGATAAAGTTCCTGCTTATCGGTCAGGATTTAAAATGCAGAGGAATGTAGAATATAAATGTTTGCTGTCAGTGTTCCACCACTCACCAAAACTAAAATGTTTTTCCTTAAGACTTATTCATGAGCAGTAAATAGTAAACATTCAATGCTTTTCACACTTTAGATTTATCTCACTCCACGAATGCGCCGTGCAAAATCACAGGAAACCACTTGCTCATATCAACACCTAATGTGTAAATAAAAGCCTACAATGTGCATGTGTCTCCTTATCCCCAACAGATATCAGAAAAACTATTAGAAAAACTTATGAATGCTAATAATATACAAAATATACAGTAAGTGAGACACTATTCTGGACCTGTGTCATCACATAAAGAAATATCGTATTTTTCGCACTTCATGGTGCACCTAAGAGCCTTAGGCTATAGGCTAGGAGTTACACGGGTGTAACTGGGAATAGAGCAGTTGCGAAAGAATTTAACATCAATAAATATATAGTTTGAAAGGGGAGGAAGCAAGTAAGAAGGCAAAACAGAAAAAATTATTTTAGTGTATTTTTAAATAGTAGAATAAAGTTCAACTAAACCCACTGTGTTGCTTCCGTAACTTTTTTTTTGTTTTTTTGTAGAATGTCAGTTTTAGCATCCATCCGTTAATTATCTTCCGCTTGTTTAGGTCGCGGGTGCAGCAACCTAAACAGAAAGGCCCAAACCTCCCTCTCCCCAGCCACCTCTACCACCTCAATAATCTACCACCCCTTATATTATAGGGTGTGCTTTCTGTGTGAGTTAAGTAAAGAAAAGGACCCCGTAATTGTGACTGCGCCTTATCTGGTGCACCTTATAGTGCAGAAAATATGGTAGCTTTTCTAAACACAGGAACCAAAGTTAAATTTATTATTGCTACTTGTTCTAATTTCTGCTCTATTCAAGCCAATCAAGCCAGCTATGACTTGTGATGCAAGGGAAGATCTGTTCCCCACATCAGGAGGTCTCAGGCATCATAAGAATCATAGCAGCTAACATAATTACAGCACAAGTTTATGTGCTATAGTTCAGGACAGCATTACGGGATGCACAGGCTAATGTTGCATAACTGCACAGATGCAGCTTAAGCTCTCCTGGGTCCTACTTCCCTGACGGTTTGAACGCCAGCCCGACTACAACATGGTAATAGGCGCCAAAGTTATCGTTTAGCCCAGTAGGCTGTGTTTCGACACACAACCAGTTGAACTATGTCTTGTCACATGTGAGCATTTTCTTGCATACATATAAGAACACTTGCATTCTTATGACGCAAAAGTTTTTCTTTAATTGTATTAAAGAAATGAAAGTGAACCTGTTTGGGGTTTCTCTGCCTTTAGTCCTTTGAGAACTGCACAAATCCTCAGCACCTCATACTACATTAAATAGGATAAACCGCTCAGACAATGAATAACCTTTCCTTTTTACTATTTAAGACACACTCAGAAGATAGGAGTGCACAGAAGACAACGAACACTGAGGTCTCTCAATCGGTCCTTAAACAGTCAGTTGCCAAACATACTTGTAGCTTAATGACTCTCGGCGAGAGCAGTATTCTCTCTTCATGCTGATTTTATATCTTTGGCTATTGTAAGTGGAGCATGACCCACTGAGGGTAATTTAGCCTGGTTTACATTTATATTTATAAGACATGCTGGTTTAATGATGGCACATTGAACACCCATGAGTGTTCTTGGTTTTGCAAATAACAGAATCAAGGCACCAGTTACTGGCAGTGCTGTTGCTGTAATGTGATACTAAAATGTAGATACATAAAATCAGATGAATGTTCAATTTTTCCCATATCATGGCAAAATATTAAGACCTAAAATTAGAAATGATTTGATTGCAAACTATACGATGATTTACAATGCTTTGCAATGCAGCCTAAAGTTTCCTGTAGATTTTACTGTGAATTTCTTTTTCTTAGTTTATTTTTAAATGTAAGACCATGCTATAGTAAGGTTTTAGTGCAGTCAACTATTTATTTTAAATTCTCAGTATTGTAGATCACTGAAACACAAGCACAACTTCATGAACAACAATTTAAATATGTAAAATGGCTTCATAAACATATACTAAAACTAAGCCATAATAAATTTTAATTTTATTTCAGTTAACAGATACTGGCATTAAAAAAATCTAAGAAGATATGCCTTTATAAATACACAGTGAGGAAATTCAGTAGAGGAAAAATCAGAATGTGGAATAAATTGGGAAAAATAGATAGGTAGGTGCTAAAAACCCAGTACCCAATCTGTGCTATAAGAGGGGGAGGGAAGTGGGTTTAGCCGGGAAGAAATTTGGTTTGGATAGGGAAGGAGGGGATCAAATAGTCTCAGTTAGCAGAATGACATGGCAATAACACAGCACTTGTCTCCAGGACAAGTGCTGTGTTATTGCCATGTCATTCAAGCAATCCAGCAGTGTTTTTAGAAATGAAAAAAAAAAAAAACAGGGTAGATATCAAGGACTCCATAGCAACAGTTCTTCTTGGGATGGTTTCACTATCAGCAACTTTCCACTGAAGGCCAATGCTTCGAGGAGTTGAAAGCAGATAAGACTCAATATGAATAAGTTTTATTGAGCAAGAAATTTCAGAAGTGCAAATCTCTTTAATTCTTTGTCCCCACATTCTCTAAACTACTTTGCAACAACATGAGCTGCTCCATGATGGATTCCATCTTACGATTAATAGTCACAGTTTAAGTGCCAACGATTTTGCCCATTACATCAATCATATTGGGCAGACTCTGGGGATTGACCCAACTCTTTTAATTTTCAAATATACCAGGGTGACGCCTAATCCAATCAGCAGAATACTGTAATCATAAATCCAGATAAGTGTACATCCTCAATGTTCTCTACAGAAAAGTTGCCAAGCTCACGACACGCCATTTTCCCCAAACGTCCGTCATATATCCAGTTGCAAACCTTCCATCAAAGCCAGCGGCTTCCCCCTCATGGAGAAGACAGTGTCAATACCATTTAATAAACAGCATGCTAAGAGAGTCTCTACAGACAACACAGGACACGCTTATACGACTGTGGTACCATGTATGGACTGTCTTGAATTCAATTCGGCGCCCCTTATTTGCTTTCAGTGCACGGTTTTTGGAAAATTCACCAAGAACAAGAAAACTTGTTTTAATGTTTGACTTAATTCAGGCAATAGAATGGCGTAAACTCTTTGTAAATGCACAAGAAGTGGCTTGTGCTCAATATGTTCACGTTGCTATTTATATTCCAATATTCCACTATTTCTAAAAGAGCATTTTAAAAAATCATTAAATAAAAAAAGCTATTATCCTGCCTCCAGCTTGACTCCATTGTCACATGATAAAGGTCAGATAGCCCCAAGCTGTCTCATCTAGGACGACAGGTTTGACAGTAAACATCATTTTTCAGCTGTCTCTATTCCCAAATGGATACATTCCATAAACATATTTATCACAATGCCATATACTGAGAGCTTAAGAAACAAGGTTTCAAACTCTGATTTCAAAAACTGAAATCACATCTTACATGTTTAAAAATACAATTTGGGATGTGGCTTTACAAATTCTTATAAAGACTACATTAATAATTACTCGTCTATTATAAGTCAGTTATATTGCCCAAAACATTATATTTGCTCTAATAGAAATGCACTATTGTAGAAAAAATCTAGAGCAGAATGCATAGAAAATATCCTAGAATGAATTTTCCGTTAGACTTCTCTCAGATAGGATTTAGAGAAGCATTTCTTTAGGACAAAGCAACAGCAGCAGTTTTTCAAAATGAGAACAAGCCAAGGTGGCAAAGCCAGAATGCCTTTGGCAAAACACCTAACATTAGGCGCTACTTCTAAAGAGCATATGCGATAGGCCAACTAGCAATGTCCCTGCTGAAACAATTTATACATTGCAGTTGGCATGCAGCAGAAAGCTGAGCAGCATGTTAAAATAAAACAGTCTAAAAAGGCAGGTGTGTATACCAGATGCTTCATTAAAAATTAACTACTGTGATGAGGTAAAAGAATGTGGGCACTGATAGCCTGCGCCCAAAAGCATCCCACTGAAGCACTCAATGATATCTGAACATGACGTGCTATATAATAACTGTGAACAGCATATTAAGTTTCAGCAGGGGAACACTATCCGTACAGAACGTTCTGGAGCCTGACTGAAAAAAGAAAAAGAAAAAAAAAGTAAGGTACGTATAAAACTAAAAAGAGGTAAAAGATAAATATAAATGCAGATTGACTATGGTACAAAAAAAAAACTTTTTATTAAACAAGTCATCAAAAGGAAGTAGTGACTGCTTTAATAAACTATCAAATAAAAATCTCTTATGACTGTGAAGTACCACTTCAGTTAATATTGAATTTGTATTAAATTGATGTCTAGTTAGACAAATTAGAAAACAGTTGTTGCAAATAAGAGAAAAATGCATGCCAGGTGTTGCTTTGACAGAACATTGATGTGTAATTGCACTCACCTTCCAATTAATTAGCAACATTTTCACATCAATTTCCATCACTTAACCATCAAGGCCACTTTCAGGCTTCAGATGTGCGTGATCACAAAAATAGCACTTGCCTTTTTGTACAATCATGCATGATTACTTCATATTTTATGTAATTGTGTTTCTAGTAATGCTATCTGTAAGTTCACACAATTTAATATATGTCACATTTAGTAACACAGCAGAACCCGTATTACTAGCACAACATAAAGTATCAATCATTTCTATGGTCTATTGCTATAATTCATAAAATTATGTCTTTTTTTCCCCCGGAAAATATGGTCTAACATTGTAAACATTGTAACATTTTCTTTTTATTAATATATTTTAGGATGTAATTAATATATGCTTAGCTTCTTTAGGACATTTTGATATTTGGATGGCAGACTGTCCTCTATGCCTTATGGGTCTTGCTTTGGACTGGTGCACAGTTATGTTGGAAGAGAAAGAGGCCAGATCCTGAAAAGCAACCCCACACCTTAATCACCCCTCCACCAAACTTTACACTTGGCACGATGCAGTCAGACAAGTACCGTTCTCCTGGCAACCGCCAAACCCATCAGAGTGTCAAATAGAGAAGCGCCATTCGTCACTCCGGAGAACGTATCTCCACTGCTCTAGAGTCCAGTGGTGGCGTGCTTTACACCTCTGCATCCGGCGCTTTGCATTGCACTTGGTGATGTATGTCTTGGTTGCAGCTGCTCGACCATGGAAACCCATTTCGTAAAGCGCTCTGCACCCTGTTCTTGAGCTAATCTGAAGGCCACATGAAGTTTGTTCTGTAGCAATTGACTGCAGTAATTCGGTGATGGTCCGTCAGTTTAAGTGGCCTACCATTTTCTGGCTGAGTTTTCTGGCTGAGTTTTCATTACCAAACACTTCCATTTTCTTATAATACAGCTGACAGTTGACTGTGGAATATTTAGGAGCGAGGAAATTTCACGACTGGATTTGTTTGACAGGTTCCACGGTTCCACGCTGGAATTCACTGAGCTCCTGAGAGCAAACCATTTTTTTCACAAATGTCTAGGTGATTGATTTTATACACCTGTGGCCATGGAAGTGATTGGAACACCAGATTCCGATAATATGGATGGGAGAGCAAATATTTTTGGCAATATAGTGTAGAATAAATAAATGATAAATAATCTGTGAATAAATTATACCTAGTCAAAAAAAAACTGTGTGTTGCTCACTGCCTTGAGTCAAGTGTACTTCTACCTATTGGAATAAACTTTAAGTTTCAGAAAGATTTTTAATTAATACTCATGGGCCTTGTTTCGCAATTCCTGTATCTGGTTATCAGTAGAGCCAGAACCTGTACATTTGTTTTTAAACCCAGAGCTGAGATTAGAAAAAAAAACTTTAGCAGGCAGCCTTGATAAGCTGATATTGCTTTATTTTATAATTATTTTTTGTTACAATCCTATAAATTCAGCAGTGGGGACCTTTGATTTAATTAAGGCCATTAAGTATTGTAGCTTTAATTAGATGGTTAGAATGAGCAGCGATCTAAAACGTTGCTTCCGATGCCAACTCATTAGAGCAAATAATTGTCATTTGCAAAGAGACACAGCTTCCTAGAACATGGCTACCAAAGAAACAAAAAGAGCAAGCCAGATTGTGGGGAAGAACAACAAGCAGCGAAGGGGGAAAATATCCCTGAATTGCCCTCAGGAGATTCTCATAAATGCCCACAAACCTTTCACCATCATCCCTGGTGGAGAATTAAATCCATTTACATAGGTAAGTGAGTTCCCCACAGGTTTCTTTAGATTTAATTTTAGCAGACTGGTGTAAATGGGTGCTAAACGAGTGCTGGTTGGGGTGACCTGGGTCATTTTATGGGGTTGCCTGTTCTCCCACTCTCTCTATATATGGGCTTCCTTTAGGGCTTCTGGTTTTTGCCCACAGTCAAAGGAGATTGCATTGCTTAATAATAATATAATTGTTAACCGTGTGTGTGAATATAACCTTGTTAGACAATGAAACTGGAACACCTGGTAATATATTAGTATGGTGTAGGGCCTTCTTTTGTGGCCAATACAGCGTCAATTCGTCTTGGGAATGACACACACAAGTCTTGAACAGTGGTCAGAGGGATTTTAAGCCATTCTTCTTGCAGGATAGTGGCCAGGTCACTACGTGTTGCTGGTGGAGGAAA
>JAOUQT010000011.1:10083758-10096401 GCA_025769995.1 Xyliphius kryptos | reverse complement strand
TCTCTCTCTCTCTCTCTCTCTCTCTCTCTCTCTCTCTCTCTCTCTCTCTCTCTCTCTCTCTCTCTCTCTCTCTCCATTACCTTGAAAAACTAAGTCTCATTAGAAGAGGCAAGTCGAGTCAAATCTCAATGTAATTCTATAGAGGTGAATTGCTGTCAACATCATTAACCATCATTTCCTTTACTCACTTTGACTTATGAAGTGTTCTTTGTTGTGTAATGATCCAAATCTCTAACAAAATCACCATCTTCAAAGAGCCCCTGGGAAATACCACCCATGCAGTCTACCGACATGTCAAAGGCAAAGATCAAATGAGATCAGTAATTAATAACTTTTCTTTTCCCAACACCCTTAAGTATTTACCCCCATTTTCAGATGGTAATAGAGAAATTATAAAGTTAAGAAATGGTGCCATGCTGACTCTAAACCAGAAAGATTAAAGACTGTGCACATGTGCATTGTGAATATACTGAATTGTTTATTGGATGCAAGCATAAAATATTGTATTTAAGGTGATGTCTTGTTATAAGCAGGTGTGTATGAAAAAAGTGCAGTCAAAGAATACACACTTTACATTAAACCAGTCTTAATCTGTAAATACTAAGTATCTGCTCGAATAGATAAAACCGCTTTTCTGTCAGTTATTTATCTCTTTAATGTAGTTCCCAATTTCATTTATTACTTTAACTAGAAAGCACACGATTAGTCCCCCTTTTAATAATTTATAGTTTTGAACATCTATCACTTTAAAAACAGTTGTATAAAATACACTGATCAAAAAAATTAAGGGAACACTGAAATAACACAACCTAGATCTCAATAAATAAAATATTTTAGTTGAAAATCTTTATTTAGCAGATAGTGGAATGCGTTGAGAACAAAATAACATAAAAATGATCAAAATTATTATCCCATGGAGGTCTGGATTTGGAATCACACTAATGACACACTAATCCAACTTCAGTTGAAATTCCTCAAAACAAGTTAAAATGAGGCTTAGTAGTGTGTGTGGCCTCCATGTGCCTGTATGACCTTCTTACAACGCCTGGGCATGCTCCTAATGAGTGTTCTCTCTTACGGCCCCCTCCAAGTCTCCTGGTGTACTGGCCTGTCTCCTGGTATCTGCTCCATGATCTGGACATTGTGCTGACAGACAAAATCAAACCTTCTTGCCGGCATTAATGTGCCATCCCGAATAAGCTGCACTACCTGAGCAACGTCTGTGGGTTGTAGACGCCGCCTCATGGTGCCTCTACCAGGTGAGTGAACTGACAAAATTCAACAGTGGCCAAAACATCATCCAGAAAAGATGAGAACAGAGAAAATGTCTGTGGTCAGCACCTGCAGAAGCACTCCTTTATAGGGGTTGTCTTGCTAAGTGCCTCTCATAGTTCTATCTGTTGTCTGTTCCATTTGCACAACAGCAAGTGAAATTGATTCACAGTGTTGCTTCCTAACTGGACAGGTTGATTTCACAGAAGTGTGGTTGGGAGTTACATTATGTTGTTTGAGTGTTTCCTTTATCTTTTTAGCAGTGTATATAATTATAAAATACATAAATATGGCATAAGTTCCTAACTTGCGATTATTTATGGTTAGAATGTTTTTTCCTCCAAATTCAAGCAATATGGCATAAAAAAACTTAAATTTTCGGTCTTCGGAGTTTGTATGCGTTATACAATACCAATTATGGGATGTGGAAAGCGGGACTCACAATGGCTGGGATAGGAACAAGCTTTATTATAGACAGTTATTAACCCTCAAACTGCTGATGGAATTCACCAAAAGTTCCACTCCTGTCCCATGGCTTTCTCTCTTCCCATTCCATATAAAGGACACACAAAGGCTGCTGTAATCGCGTGCTTTTCCAACAATATGGACGTGTAAAAAAAAGGTAACAGAGGTGTTTAAGAGCCAGCTTCCTACCAGTCAGAATTTCCAGTTTTGATGACTGGCTCAGGTTGTGCTTTGTTGCCCTCTAGTGGTCTCTTCTGCCTGTGACTCAAATCTAAATGTCTGAATATTGTTATTAAAGACAACGCCCCCACAGTCACTGCAGATTCATCCTCTTTATGTCATTCATTTAAAAAATATCAGAATCTGACGAATCAGCGCTGGATCATTCACAGTCCGACTGGGTCATCCCTGCTGTTTCATAGTGCCACAGTTCACTGTGATCTACCAGTGACATCATGCTACTTGAACTCGTCGATTTTTAAAGTAAAATAAATGTTTTAAAAATTTTATATTCACGTTTACATTTTAGAAGCTAAAATAATCCGAAATCTTCAGGGTGTCCATTAGGTGACGCATAGCCTTTATGGGCTTTGGATTAAAATGACTAGTGGAGCTGATACAGTGGATAGTAACTAAGTCATGGGTGTCGCATTAAATTAATCACATAGATGGATCCACTGGTGCCACCACAACACACATTAACACACCTGCACCTCCATGTTAGTGTCACTGCAGCACTGAGAATCATCCACCAACCTAATAATACCTGCTCTGCTCTGTCCAGGGTCCTGATCATCAAAAAAGAGAAGGTTTCCCTATTTCAGAAACTGTGCCTCTCCAGATCAGAGCAGCTGAAGCTCTGGTCAGGTGGAGGGTGGTGGATCATACCGTCTTGAGACAGAACTGCAGATTTTTACGTCATTTAATGCTGTGGGATCTGAGGTAGAGTTTGTAATGATTGGCATAGGGCATGCCGTTCATCAAAACCGAGACTAAATATTTCCTCTATGTATCTATTAGCGAGCGTTTGGTGTGATAAGACAGCAGTGGCGCCCACCTGCCCCCGGAGTGCACGGCACTAAGCTCTAAAGTGTCTCATTGATCTCCGTCTGGAAACCTGAGCGTGTACGCTCCAGTCCTGAATACACATTCCATTAATGTGTCTAGACTAGCGGCGGCCATTCGATCAAAGCTGTGCTGCTCACGAGGCAAAGGATCAGTGGAGATTAAAATGCAGTCGCATTCGTCCTTCATTTAAAAGTTTAAACAACAGAATAACCTGAACGGCGCTGCTGACGCCGAACCTGTGCTTCAGAACCGGGACTGAGATCATTGGTTTGTTCTGATTGGCGTGCGAGTAGATGTGAGGCGCTTGATGTACCAGTAGAGTGGAGGGCAAGGTGCGAGGTGCTTGGCGTATAGTGATGTGTGTGGGTACAGTGGAGGGGAAGACGCGAGGTGCTTGGCAATAGCGATTAGCGCAGAGGTAGAGTGGAGGGCAAGGTGCGAGGTGCTTGGTGTATAGCGATACGTGTGTGGGTACAGTGGAGGGGAAGATGCAAGGTGCTTTGCGATAGCGATTAGCACACAGGAAGAGTGGAGAAGATGCAAGGCGCTTAGCATATAGTGACTGGCACACAGGTAGTGGAGGGTGAGGTGTGAGGCGCTTGGCATAAAGTGACAGGTGCGTGGGTAGAGTGAAGAGGACGATGCAACGGCATATTGCGATTGGTGCACAGGTATAGTGGCGGGGAGGACAGCTTACATGACGCTAACGCTGTAAGGCATGCTACGAGTTGCACGTCAACAGCAGAGAGGATATGTGACTAAATGTGTCTGATTCCGCAGCATCGGTTTGCTTCCCGAAAACTTTAACGAAGACAGAATTGTAGAAAGTTATCTCACTGAATCAGCAAATCAATCAGAGACTTTAAAGACATGTGCTATAGACACGCTCACAACTCTGGCACAGAACAGCTAATGGCCATTTTAAGTCTATAAAACTCCAAAACCACTTATTTAAAACAACTGCCTTTCACGTTATTACATTCTCACCACAACGACTATTCCACTAGTTGAACAACAAAAGTATATTAGTGACAAAATAGCAAAACCAATAAAACCCAAAGTAAAACCATGTTGAAATAAAAGCCAGAAAATGGGTTTTAAGAGGGAACAGTGAAGAGGCCTGTCTAATAGAAGGGGGCAAGTTGTTCCAAAATTTAGGAGCCATGATCGTAAAGGCACGAGCCCCTCTGAGCTCGAACCTCCAGAAACGGCGCAGCTAACCTGAGGCGCTGTGTGGGCACATGCAGATGGAGGAGCGGGTCCATTTAACAACAAAATACAGGCAGGAGCAGTGATCCTGGGGTTCAAGCTGACAGACGGTCTGTGTGACCTTTTAAGTAAAGCGTTCGAGTTTTAGATTTTTAAAATAAATGATCAATAAGAATTGTGAGGTATGGATTTTTTGCATATAAGAGCCTGACTGAAAGGAAAGGTTTAACTAGACAAAAAGCTGTTATAGCACCCTCTATAGACATAAGAGCCTCCTCAGGGACTGATACTGAATGTGTGAAATTGTAAAATTTTTGAGTGAAGCGTTTTAGATTTTTATGATGAATTATTAACAAGCACTGTCCACTGAACTTTTTTTTATATATCAAACACATGGGGGTTGTTGGGGAAAAACCTAGAAAGAGTTTGCAAAAGTACGTTTTTCAAATGGAAATAATGCATGTAGTCTGTAAAAAAATACTTGGGTAACTGTTGCCAGCGGCACCCACCCTCCAAGTTTGGTGTCTTTAGGACTCACGGTCTTGGCCGCACAACGCATTTTACTCAAGAAAAATCTAATTAAAAAAGGTGTCCTAAAAAAACAGAATGCCCTCAATTCTTTACGATGTGATGACCTGTAAACGTTGTTGGTAAACGTGTGCAGGTTCTCATACAAGAACTTAAAAGATGATTTCACTTTAACATCAGATACCCCCCTGTAGGTCAGTATCTGGTGCTACAATCAAGTTTACTTGTTTTTTTTATTTAAATTTGTGTGAAATCCTCACCTACTGAAACTGTGTGTAGTAATTCTGTGGTGGTCATCTCTGAGAAAAAAAAAAAGAAACATCAGCAAGCTTCGTAAATTTTCTGAATTCTGAACGCTCGCAAATCCTCATTAGATTCGGCACTGAAGTCTTGTGTCTAATAGAATAACAGAACCGGCTTAGGCAGGCAGCAGTCTGCACTCGCTCGAGGGGACGGGGAGCGACACACATCCTAATTGGTAGGATTGACAGAAACGCTGAGTATTCTACAGGGGCACAGGATAAATTCAATGATCACACTTGGCACTACCGAAAAACTGATGGAAAGTCTGTCTTCCTATGGTTGAAAGTTCTGGGCTGAAAGTTCAGAGCATCATTAAAACCCAAGGTCATGATCAATCACAAACCACGATTATTAACTCATAAACATAAATAAGACATAAACGTGCAGCTGTATAAATGGTCGAATGAATCCCAACTGCTTGGTTACCATAGAAACCATGCCTGGCCACTCAGCGGGCGGCAGGATCGAACTACGAACTAGGTTATTAATGATATCAACATTGATTCCAAACCCAGAGTCCTGTATTAATTATGCCAGAATAATCCGTTCCGCAGCAGTCACTCATCTACAGCTCCGAACGCCAAAACGCTGGACCACAGAACCGACGGCTCGCGCCTGAAGGACCAGTCAAGTCTGAGAACACAGAGTAAACTAAAAATCTTTAAATAAATCACAGAAACAAAAAGGGTTCGAAGACATTCACAGTTTTATTTCATTAGTAATTTGTTAATTACCACATACAGTTATATTACACAAGAGAGCAGCTCCATCCTGATTGGCCGAAAGGTTTCCACAGCCGTAAAAAACTAAATACCTCAAATAAACTAAAAAAATCTGTGCAAAAGGCTCTCAGACGGACAGACCGTGCACAGGTGTGAGACTGTGATACCAAATCACACCTGTCCTTAGTATGTTCTTCGTCGGATGAAAGACCCATTTCCAATACCGTACACGCACGCCAAGCTCCCGCTTCTACATTCTGTACCAAGGGCACTGAGCAGATCATCGACTTCCTTCAGAGACGCAGCGCGAGAGCTCAGGCGTCTGACAGATCAGCTGCCATTCAATGTGGAACAAACTGCCAAAAAAGTGCTCCGTGTAAAGAGTTGAGAGCACTTTGATATGAAAACAGCGCTCCCTGTGGAAGAGGGGCAGTGCAGTGAGCAGGTCATGCTGGATTAAATCACAGCACATTCAGAAACACACACAGCATGCTGTTCCACAAACACAGAGCGGGTGCAGGGTTTTCATTAAATTAAGAATAGGTCCTGGTGTAAGTCACAAGCTTTCTGTATGAAGTTTGCATGTTCTCTCATAACATGTAATAATACCATCACAGAAGAGCAGATTACTAACAATTTTGCTTTAAATAAATGCATTTCTGAATCAAACCTTTTTTTTTATTATTAGTGTGTTTGTAAGCAATTTATAAAAGTATTATTTTGAATAAATCATGGGAAAGAGTTGTAACACTCCTGATCAAACGCTTAGGAGCAGTTAAAAAAAAATAGCAAGAATTTTCATTTTGCACTATTGGATCTTAAGTAGAGCTTCACAAGAAAAAGAAAAAAAACGGCACAAAAGACAAAAAAAAAAAACATTTGAGCAGGGCATGTATTGGAAAACTGGCCTGAAACAGGCTGTTCATCAGCTAATCAGCATAGCTCCAAAAAAAAAAAACATTAAAAAAAGGAGTCAGTAAGGAGTAGCACCACCATTCTTGCTGATCACTTCAAACAATTGTTTAGGCAAGCTAGAAGTGTTTAAAGGACAGTAGCGGTACCGTTGCTACAAGTGTTGAAGATGGCTTCACGAAGGGCATCCACTGTCTGGAACTGATGGCCATATTTGTAACCTTTCCCAAATGTTCTTTGTGGGATTTAGATCAGGAAAACATGCAGGATGGTCTAAAAGAGAGACTTTATTTCCTGGAGGAAGTCCTTTGTCAGACGAGTATTGTGAACTTCAGCATTGCCCTGTTGAAAAACCCAATTATTAGCACACAGACGAGGGTCCTCAGTCATGAGGAATACCCACTGCAACATATCCACATAGCCAGCTGCTGTTTGACGACCCTGCACAGCCTGAAGCTCCATTGAAGGAAAACGCATTCCAAATCATGACCCCCCCCCCCCCCCACTGTGCTGTGTAGAAAACATCTCTGGTTGCTCCTTATGCCAAAAAACATTCAAAACCATCAGGACCATCAAGGCTACATTTTTTTCAAAACTGGCATTTTCACGGCCTTGATAAAAATGTGACCCTTCATGTTTTTTGTTTCTAGAGCCCTTCCCTTGCAGATGCCGTCTAATGGTTCTTGGGCCACAGTCAGCACCAGTAATGGCCTTAATTTGAATAGAGGATCATCCAGTGTATTGACAATCAGATCCTGTGGCTCAGAGCTGCCGATTTTTTTTTTATTTTTTATTAAATCTACCACTTGACTTTTTTGTTCCATAACTCTCAAGATCATTTAAAAAAAATGCTAAATGTCTTACTGTGTCTGACATCAGCCGCAACGGCAGGTGATGAGAGGCCTTGCTTATGCAGCTTAACAATCCTACCACTTTTAAAGTCGCTGAAATTTTTTTGCCATCAGGAGGGCTTGACCGTGTAAATACTTGACAGAAAATGACATAGAATTCAAATTTTTGCACAAATTTGGGTTTTCAGGCCATGGTCTTAAACTTTTGATCAGCAAAAAAAAAAAAACATGTTTTGATTGTAAATGCAGTTTTCAAAATATTGGCTGCTCAAAAGTTTTTGTCTCTAGCGCAGATTTCTTCTTTTAGCATTGTGTAGCTCTACGTAGAACCTTCTTGCAATTTTTGAACTGGTCTTAAGATTTTGAACAGGAGTGTTTTTGTCCATCTAAAATGAAAGTTATCAGTTTTGTGCTCATTAGAAATTGCTTGGTTTTGTTAGATGCCCACCACGGAGGCTGGCACTGCCAATCTTTGTCGGGCAACATTATACATTTTAAATAATGACAGTTGGGGTTTATTGCCACATCAGCACAATGGCGCCTACTTATAATACATGGCCTGTCACATTTCAAGTACATATGTGATGTGATTTTATTTTTCTGTCTTTACAGTTTGAGATTTGTTAAATAGTTATACATTTTCTACTCTGATAAAGTCTTGTCAAAAATGTCTGATATCTGCACAAACATTGTCGCCTTTGATCCAAACGCCCTTGGAGCAGAGAGCAGTTAAAGCACCAGCACCCAATCAGTGGAACAGCATCATCAGAATTAAAACGAGCACCTACCTTACTGAGTAAAACAGGCTTAAAACCGAAACCCTTTCAGGACCTCTTGAGGATGTGTGACCTAAGGGAAGAGAACACAGTCTCTGAACTCAGCATCATTCAGTTTGCACAATAAAAAGAAGGTCATGCATCTACAGAAGCAACTACAGCTCAGGTATCGGTTAACCACACAAAGCAAAAAAGAAAAAAAAAGAAAAGGAAAAAATAAATAAATAAAAAATAAAATCATCAGTGGCAGCTTTAATAACACACAAGGAGCAGGACTAACAAAGAAGTTACCAGAGTTGCATTACAGATCTGAGAACAGTGTTCGGAACATTGATTTTTGTTTGTTTTTTTTTTTGTTTTTTTTTTAATAACAAAAGCATCATCCTGTTTTATTTTAATCTGTAGCGTTTAACAGGTTTAAAATAGAAATGAAACCATTTAAGATTAGCGCTACCTTTACAGGTTTAAGCAGTGGGTCCTCTCCCTTCCATTAAGAAAAGCAGATTCACACTGGACAGAGGTGGAGACTAAGCTTTATTAAAACTCAAGTTGTTTCAGGCTTAAATCAATGAACTTCAGTCTAAGATAAAATGATAAAACTGCATTCAAGAAAAGTCTGAGGATACATACCCAAGCATCGAACGCGTTAGCTGTCTAAGATACATTAAGGAGGCTATCCGGGTTATTTTAAAAGCCACAGGGTCTTACCTCTATGATCCTTTTTACGTATAAAGAGAGAAAGAAAGATTAAAGCGGCGTCTTTTATTATCGTGGGAATCACGGTGGAGTCCTTTAGTGCCGTTTAGGTTTACGATCTGTTTTGAAGATGAAGAAAGGTTGACGTGGCGTAAAAAAAAAAAAAGGTTATCAGGTTATTTAAAAGCTTTTAATGACTGCAAGAGAAAAATAGACCACGGTTAAAAGTTTCATACAAAACAATCTAAGCTTTATTGACAACTGCTGCAAAACATGGGGGACAGATTTAGTTACCTATTTAGGCAAGCGTACACAGGTAGCATTCTGCATTTTAATGGAGAGGATACAGAGACTAAAGATGGCAGTACAGTTTGGAGTTTGATAATTTACTTTATGTACAGAGATTCTCAGTTAGCTGCAGGATCCCTTACATTAGGAAGAGATGACCCTCGTAGAGATTTTTGTCCCGATCCTTGTGCAGTTGGAGCATGCAATTTAACAAAGTGTCAGGTTTTCAAAAAATATAGAATTATAATAATAGATAGGAGTCATAGGGCAATTTTAACACAAGAGCCAACACTTGAACCAATCAGGGATCCGAGGACAGTCCATCTCCACAGTGTCGATTAGGGCTATATTTCAAAACTCTAAAGATACATGAAAAACGCTCAAAGCTACATCTAAATTTACAGCTTTTAAGACTATTTAACACAAATAAGGAATGCTGGCTTTGCCATAAGTTTTGCTTTTTGCTTAATTAACGTCTCGTTAGGATACATGATCACTTCGTTTAATGCCTTTCTTTATCGACTTGTTAATATTAAGCAGAATTTTGAAATGTAGCCTAATGGGAATCTGCAACTCATCAACATTTATACTTTTTAATTTCTATGAAATCAGTGGAGAGAAATCAAAACTAATCAACAAGGCAAAAAAGCAAAGATATTAAAGCAGGAGAGAGAGAAAGAGAGAGCGAGAGAGAGAGAGAGAAAGAGAGAGAAAACAAAAAGTAGCAGTATAAAACTGAAAAAAGCCTAAACAGGCCATTTTGTTTAGTTTTTTTTTTTTTTTTCATTTTAAAAACCTAACCCTTCTAAAAATGAGCTTTTGATCAAGTCTTGAAACGTTCAGAAATTTCAGGTTTCCTTTTTTAAAAAAAAGAAAAAAAAGAAAAAAAAAAGAAAAAGAAATGTCCAGAGCACAAATGCCAAACTGAAAGGCGGAAAATTACTTTTGTCTGGTTGCGTAAAGCGCACGCTGTAGCGGCAGATGGCCGTCGGGATGGCCGTTGTGCTTGAGGAGGAGGGTTCAGTACCGGGCGTACGGCGCTTCCCTGTAGGCTCCCTTGGCCGGCCGTTGTGTGGGGGCTTTTCCAACGGTAGCAGTGCGCTGTGTTCCGTTCCAGTCATCTTGAGCTACAAGTGAAAAAACAAACCTGTGTGTGAGGAGTAACATATTGAGATTGATGCTGTTCAAATTAATTTGTTCTCAGGATCAATTTTGCCTCTAAACAATTAATACCACTTTAAAAATATTGAAATAATTACATGCATTGTATCTTGCAGCTAAAGCCTCTGATTGTTTCTTAAGGTTACATAAAAAAGGACATTAAAACGGCAGAAGCCATTAGACTTACCATAGTCCTCATATCCCTGCTGTGTCTCCCCATGTCCATAATCATAATACTCTGTTTCTCTAGAAGAGTTAATAAGAAGTTATGGGATAAGCTGCAGTCTGCATCCAGTAGCACAACAGTGTTCTACACATAAATGTGACTTCTAAAAACATGACACGAACTCATTCTAAGCAGAAAAAAACTTCCTATAAAAAACAATCCTTCAACTAAGCCCACTGTGCAGAACAAGTAATTTACATCAGAACCTAAAACTGTAAACAAAACTTAAAAATATGTAACTGAAACCCTCAGCTGAACGGAGCATCTCTGGATGGCCGCTGCGCTCCCTGGAGGTTTTAAGTTCTGAAAGCATCTATGTTATGATCAACGGCAGCTTTGGGTTTCAGGTTGTGTGTGTGTGTGTGTGTGTGGGGGGGGGGGGGGTTTCTTATGAGAAAGTGCAGCAATGGACTAAATAATTTGGTTTCATGACAGTAAATCTTCAGCCAAGTGGCTTAGTGGTTAGCCGGCTGCCTCTCAGTGATGGGGATTTCAGGTTTGAATCCCGATCTGGGTGGAGTTTCCATTTTCTCCCCGTGTCCACGTGGGTTTTCCTTGGTTTCCTCGCACAGTCCAAAAACATGGATTCCAGGTAAATTAAATGCTCTAAATTGGCCCGTATAGTGTGTGAGTGAGTGTGTGCCCTATTGTGGGTGTATCTGTCCAGCGCCTGAGATGTTCTAACCTGGATGGGCATGGGGAACCCCACCGTGACCCTAGTAGAGGAATAGGCGGAAGATAATGGATACACACACCTCATTCAATGCTTTTTTTGTTTTTATGACTATTTACATTGTAGATTCTCAGTAAAGGCATTAAAACTATGAATGAACGTGTGGAGTTATGTACTTAACAAAAAAGGCGAAATAACTGAAAACATGTTTTAGATTCTAGTTTCTTCATAATAGCTACCCTTTGCTCTGATTACTGCTTTGCACACTCTTGGCATTCTCTCAATGAGCTTCAAAAGGTAGTCATCTGAAATGGTTTCCAGGTGTACCCATCAGGCTTAATTAGTGGAATTCCTTGCTTTATCTATGGAGATGGGACAATCAGTTGTGTTGTGCAGAAGTCAGGTTACTACACAACCGACAGCCCTATTGGACAACTTACAATTTATATTATGGCAAGAACCAACCAGCTAAATAAAGAAAAACAAGTGGCCACCCTTACTTTAAGAAATTAAGTTAAGTCAGTCTGGAAAATTGCTTGTGTACCCAAGTGGAGTCACAAAAAAAATTAAGCGCTTACAACGAAACTGGCACACACTAGGACCGACTCAGTAAAGGAAGACCAAGAGTCAACGCTTCTCAGGACCAGTTCATCACCGGCCTCAGACACCGCAAGTTAACAGTAGCTCAGTTCACAGACTGTTAAGAGGAGACTATGCAAATTAGGCCTTCATGGTCAAATAGCTGATAGGAAACCACTGCTAAGGAGAGGTAACAAGCAGCAGAGATTTTTTCGGGCCAAAAAACACAAGGTAAGGACATTAGACCAGTGGAAATTTGTGCTTTGGTCTGATGAGTCCAACTTTGAGATCTTTTGAGATCCAACCGCTGTGTCTTTATGAGATGCAGAAAGGGTGAACAGATGGATTCCACATGCCTGGTTCTCACTGTGAAGCATGGAGGAGGAGCTGTGATGGTGTGAGGTGTTTTGCTGGCGACACTGTTGGGGATTTACACTGATCCAGCATGGCTACCACAGCATTCTGCAGCGATGTGCCTTCTCATCATTTATTTTTCAACAGGACAATGACCACAAACACACCTCCAGGCTGTGTAAGGGCTATTTGACCAAGAAGGAGAGTGATTGAGTGTTCCGGCAGATGACTTGGCCTCCACAGGAACCAGACCTGAACCCAGTCAAGATGATTTGGGGTGAGCTGGACCGCAGAGTGAAGGCAAAGGGGCCAACAGGTGCTTAACACCTCTGGGAACTCATTCAAGACTGTGGGAAAACCATTTCAGGTGACAACCTCTTAAAGCTCATTAAGAGAATGCCAAGAGTATGCAAAGCAGTAATCAGCGGAAAGGGTGGCTTTTTTGTGTTAACTTGTGTTGTCTTTGATTATTATTTAAATTGGTTTGGTATTCCGAAACACTTAAGTGTGAAACATGCAACAAAAAAAGGAAATGAGGAAGGGGATGTGAAAATTGTTTG
>JAOUQT010000011.1:10054534-10066962 GCA_025769995.1 Xyliphius kryptos | reverse complement strand
TTAATGAAGATTGGCCACCAGGCTTGTCCAATTTATCCATGAAACCTCCCACACTAAAATGACAGGTGTTTCAGTTTTATTGTCCAACCCCTGTATCTGTGGTTATAGTTCATGCCGGAGAGTTTCAACACCAAAACAATTGATTTTCCTGTAATGTTATATAAATGAAGTCATGACTACTGGCTACTATGTCTTTGTAAAGACTCTGTGGGACAACGAACATCGATAAATATGCTACAGAAATTAAACATTCTATAGAAAAAAAAATCTTCTTATCACACACAAACTGTCATGTCCATTGTTTCAATCTGATCTGGCGTGTCCTTCATACAAGACCTTGTGTATACTGATTCATTCATTCATTTTATTCCACCTAATCCACACGTGGTCGCAGGCCAGTCTGTGCCCACCTGACAACCCTAGACAGGGTGCCGATCCATTGCCAATTTATTAACCTAGCATGCATGTCTGGAAACCAGGACCGGGATGAAACCCGGGTGAAAGTGATCTATTTGCCACTATGCTTGCACACAGCGGAATTTGTCCTCCACATTTAACCCATCCGAAACACACATTCACATAAATGTAAAGTGAGCACACGTGTCCGGAGTGGGGAGCAGCCTCCACAGCACCTGGGAAGAAATCAGAGCTGTATTCACTTTGGGGTACCAGGAATCAAACTGGGTATCTTCCGGTCGCAAGGCCGGTTCTTTAACCGCAAGCCTACAACTGCCACAACTGGGCTTGTTCAGACAGTATTTCAGACTTTTTGCAGGTATCAGCAAGTACAATTTAAAGCCATTCTTATATTTTTAAAGCCCTTTCTCAAATAAAGATTCAAGTCCTAACTTCTGATTGAGACCATGTGATAAACATAACCCTGTTCCTGTCATAGTCATTGATGATGAAATGACATTAAACAAATATAATCAAGGAATGTCCAATAACAATCAGCGTCCTCACTTGTCTATCGACATTTAGAATATATATTTATATTTAGCTATGTTTACCAAGTGTGTGTGTGTGTGTGTGTGTGTGTGTGTTTACTTATTGTATGTGTAAATGCCATTGGGTTGCTACTCAGTTTGGTTGTACACTGTGCAATGACAACAAAGGCATCTTAATCAACACTAGAATGCATTTATACTGTAGAAGCTTGCACTTAAAATTATTTTTTGCTGTGTATGGACTTATAACTAAATTTCCTGTTTACACACCTGCATATCACACACACACACACACACACACACAGTTACAGAATAAAGTTGGCAATGATACAGTGGAAATACAGTATTTGTATAAAGGTGTAAACATGTAATTTCAGATATATTTACAGAAATTATACAACTCTGTATTCAAATAAAATTGGTTCCATTTTTTCTTTTTAAAAAAATTAGTGGAATAAAATTGAATCAGTTTTAATTGAATTTAAGGCCTTATTTTAAATACAATTTTAATAACCGACTGTTCATTGCTAGTTTCTTCTCAAGTAGCCATGCACAACACACACTCAGTTTCTGCAGGAACTGGACTTTATACTTGTATTATTTTCCCCATAATTTTGGTTTTTTGGGTTTAAAATTTTAAAATAAAATTAAAAATACTTCAATTTATTTTAGACATTTATTAATACATGTAGAAAAATCCTTTACAGATGTTAGATATGCTTATAAATGTATGTCTGTGTAGTATTGTTTAACTCAGACACACACACACCTCTGTAACCCAAACAAAACCTAATTTGGATAGAGGTAAAAAAAAAAAAAAAAAGATTTTTACAAAAAAAATAATAAAATAAAAACAAAAACAAAATAATGAAACAAACGATTTTAGTCCCACAAGAGACAAAGGCCACAGTTTTCACAGAAAACACTAGCGTTGGCCCAGACAGTGGTTCAGAGCCTTAGGCTCAGTTCAGGACTGGGTGCAAAGATATACGTGACCAAATGTAATCTAATCTGGTACATGACGTAACCATGACGAGTTACAGCTTGAGAGTTTGACTGCATGGATACACAGGCTGAATGAAAGGACAATGAGTGATGACACAATTGTCATGATTGTCCTTTTTTAAACAAGGGTTCAGATTAGAATATTTCGACATTAACAGCCACCTAGAAACCATAATTTTTTGCCATACTCCAACTTTCTACGAGTCAGTTAAACTGAGAGCAGCTGTTTGTCTAATAGACCTTGGATTAAAAATAGAAAGGTGCTTGGAATCTGCTGTTATATACCAAAAGTGAAAGACAGGTGCCTGTCTTACAAATGGGAGTACTATCACTCTCAATGTTCTGTAGTGCCAAATACATAGTCCCAATAAAAAAAAAACAAAAACAACACAGAACAGTGTAAATCATAAAAAAGTTGCAGTAGTGGTCTTCAAAGAGTGGCACATTCTTCAGCAGTTTTATAACAGTGTCATATAAATGACCACAAATATATATATATATATATCTTAATACAAGTGATCTTAACACTGAATTTCTGTATTTACACAATCACTGCATTCTCTAGTTTTGTTCTTATGAAGAAGTCATTAATAATTTCTGTCAAGACAGAAACCATGTGGAGCTCTGGCTGGGCTGTGGGCGAGTCTCATCGTCTCTGATCAGGCAGCTGTAAACACTGTTCAAAGGGCAGCAAAAATAAATGTTCTCTAATGCCCTATAGCGAACATCAGTGGCAGTAGTTTAATGAGGTCAGAGTTAATGCCCATGCTGTGGGGGTAGAGGAGGACCGTTCACGCCTGGGTGATAGAAAGCACATTTGTTTTCATATCTGCAGTTCCCTTTCATCATGAAATGCCGACAAACAGGCCTTCTGGACATGTCTGCGGAGACAGAAGGAATAAATTAATGACACTCACACAAAAACTATATGTTAAAGAGAAGTGTACAAAAACTTATCATCTTACCACCCATGCTGTTGTGTCCTCCACGTGGTCCCCCTCGTGGTCCCCCTCCACGTCCTCTGAAACCCTGGTCTCCTCCTCTTCCTCTCCCACGATGGAAATGGCCCCCTCGGTGTGGACCTCCCCTCATAGAGTCCTCTCCCCAGTAGTTCCCATTGTCCCCTCCTCTGCCCTGTGGGCCAGGTGGTGGGCCCATCATGCGTGGACCTCCTCCATCGAATGGAGGTCCGTGAGGAGGAGGTGGGGGACCGAAAGGAGGACCACCAGGTGGCTTGTTTGGTGGGAAAGCACCGTTCATGGGCATCTGAATGTTCATGTTGTTGTTGTTCATGTTCATGCCAGAGCCGTGACCAAGCAGACCTGCATTCACTATAAATCACATTGCAAAATTGGACATCAGTAATACAGAAGTATTAATCCAGTGCATTTTAATCTAATCTACTTATATATTTATTAACACACTAACAGGAGCAAACATTTATATGGTATATTTATATGGAATATTTTCATAAATTCATCTAAACAAGTTTAATCTAAGTTTCTTACTAGGTGGAGCATTTCCTGGCTGGTTCTGATTCTGGTTCTGCTGCAGAGATCCTAAAAGATGTTTGATCTTGTCAGAGAAATCAGGCTGCTTAATGAGGTCCTCCGCTGACTGATTAGAACCTTGTGCACCCTAAAAAAAAACAGACATTAGCCTCTGGACAACAAAAACCTAAAAAAATGATAGAAAAATAGCAGATGGGGACGCTTGGAAACACACCATGATAGAGCTGAAGAGTTCTTGGACATTCATAGCTGGATTATTTTGAGGAGGTGTGTTGCTCTGAGCTTGGGGGCTGCGGTTGTTGTTAAGGCTGACCATGAGGTTAGCAAGAACAGGAGGCAGCTTGGAGCCCTCTTGGGCTTCAGGGGCTGGGCATGATGCAGATGTATCATTAGTTTCCATGTAGCCGTCATCGATCATGGTACAGTCCTACAGTGGTAAAGAATATCACAGTTAAAGGAAATAATCAACCCTTATGAACTTTTGAATCAGCATTTATATCAGTCATGTCCAAATATGACATAACTAGCAATGTTTAGTTCACGGATAACGCAGAATACATGTTAATTAAGGCATGAAGCTCAATACCTCATCGAGCGGAATGAGACGTGGTGGCATGGGCTCATAAGGCTCTGGGTCGGGCTCATGTGGGCTGTCTGGGACACTAAATGGGAAGACAAGGACTAATTTAGACCTATAGGGCATGACATTAAAATGTCTACAACATTACTCTGATCACAGTAAAAAAAAGTTTAACTGTAAATTGACTCTCACCTCTCTTTGTTGAGGAAAATCTCTTGGAGGATGCCCATCTCTCTGTCCCTCTGGGTCAGCTTTTCAGTGCTGTTGGACCCCGGACTGACCAAACACCCTGACAAAGCCAAAGGCCGCGGTGGTGTCCAGGGCACCCGCTCTTCCATAGTGTCGTGGGAGAGTCGCCGCGCCATCTCAAACGTGTGCCTGTCCATCATTAGTTCCCTCTTGGCTGCTTCACCAAAATCCTTAACCTTATTGACGTTTACTGGGAAATAAACCAACATGAATTATCCCCTGCAACTCTGATTTGAATGCACATACAGAACTTAGAGTGAGACATTTCTACACTTACCTCTCTCCGTCTCATCCAAATCAAAGTAAAAATATTCTTTTAGCTGCTCTTCTTCTGCCCAGCGAACGCTCTTCTTTTTCTTGCCTTTCTTTGTCAGGCTCTCTTCCTCTCCACGTGGCTCTGAAAGTGCATTGGGTTTATCTGTACAAAACAGAGAGACAATATTTTATTAAGTCACAATCATACCTCAGGATACCAGTTACATTTATTTTATAACACTATACATTTTATAACTTGTAGCACACATGGAAGTTGGCATTAGAGAGATTAATTGAACTCACCGGTCTCCATCGCTTCAGGGTCTTCAGTGGGGACAGGCGTCCCAGGCTGATCCAGCTCTTGGGGCTCATGTGAAGGACTGTGAGATGCAGGAGTCTCAGGCGAAGAAGGCTTGGCCTGCATGTTTGGAAATGGCTGGGGCTTGCTTTCAAATGGACATGACTATAAAAAACAGAGGGAAAACATAAGTAATTTCTTCTGTTCATTTATTTCTCTGGAAGTACAGCTAGAGAAGAGAAAAAAAAGATATTTAAGATATTTAACCTACCTTGTTAGAGGTAGGAGAGGCTGCCTTCGGTTTCTTCTTCTTGATTTTGATTCCGGGCACTGGAGCAGAATTAAGTGCATCCAGAAAGCCCAGGCTCTCCATAGCTAATGGAATGGAAAGACAAAAAAACTATTCAATTAACACGGGCCTGCAAGTGTCAAACTTACAAAATATCTTACATTATTACATCACAGTGTGCATGAAATAGCCCAAGTGTGTACTTACGTTGTGGAGGGATAAGCTTGACCTTGATTTCTTTGGCCGAGTTGGGGGTGGTATTAAGAGGCTTGTACTTTTTCTCTACAGGTGGAGCATCTGATACAGCAGTGCTGGAGGGCCGAATATGACAGAGTTTATTATTCAACAACATCAAATGCAGAGGGCAGCAAATGTAACATTTAATGGAGACATGTGACGCCAAGGCAGTTTTCCACCAAGTTAAAAATAAAAGTGTAACTTACCTAGCCCGTTTAAGAACAGCAGGTTTGATGTTATATTTGTCTCCAAGTTGGGGGACTGCTGGGACCTTCTTCGTAGGGACTGGTGTTGGAGTCTCTACCTCCAAACCTGTTCGAATTTACAAATGAAGAAACAAACATAAAAATATAAATACATCCAATTTAACTAACCTACTTCACTAGGCTCAGATAAGTTTATAACGCTCATTTAGTAAAGCACAAATAATAAACATGTTGTATTTCAATGTGACATAAGAGCTGGGGACCACACCTGTAGAGCGAATCTTTGCATGACTGGGTGCATGCGCTTTGGGCTTTTCTCTTTTCTTCTCCTCTTCTGTCGCTTTCTCCCCAGCCTTTATTTCAGGGCGCACTTTAACTTCTTCCTTCTTGCGTTTTTTGTCTTAAGAAAAATTATAGAATGATGAACATAAAAGCGCCACATTCATACGGGTGTAAATAAAACAAGTAGGTGATGAAATCCCTACAGGAGTGAAATGGAAGGAATGCATTACCATTAGGCGAGGCGCCACTGGAAACACTCTGAGAGCGGATGATGGCCATCCAACCATCCACGAGTACCAAGGCGAGTTTCCTCAACTCTGCAGAGAACAAAACCAAAGGCTGAGCAAACAGGACGTCTCAATCAAGTGTTATAAAATGCTTGAATGGATTGACTACAGCGTATGAAACAGTTCCTGTGACAGAGGCATGACCAGCACAGTGCTTTGTTGTTCATTATAGAAGAATCACAAGAATTAAGCAAAGAAAACTCAATAAATCCTTTAATCTCCATGAGTATGTAAAGTATTAGTGTACATCATGATCTTACCTTCAGTCTCCCCACTCTTGCTCAGATGCTTAACCAACTTTGCAGTGTTGTTCTAGAAACAACAAAATATAATAATTAAAACATATATAACGTTGTGTCTTTGCAAAAAAAAAACAGTTGCAAGTGTGTTGATTAAAGCGTTACCTGTTTGAGATGATCTACAGTCAGCGGCAGTTTCTGCAGGGTGAGCAGAATGAGCTGCAGCAGGGGTGTATTTGTGGTCGTCTTAGAATAAGTCAACCAAGAGTTCAGAAGCTTGTATCCACCAACACGAATAAATCTACAATGCAGAATATAATTTACATTGGTATCATCTCATCTAAGGACTTTAAAGTTGCACTCTGTTCCAGTACAGACATGTAAACATATCCATACCTATTAAGAATGTCATGTGACTTGGTCTGCAGTAAGATGTTCAGATATATGCACCTGCTGACCATTTTATGAGAGGCCTTCATGAGACTGCACAAAACAAATAGTCAGAATAAATAATAAGATTAAAACAATCAAACGAGGTTCGCCTGTTTTATCTATAGCTTCTTATACAATGTGTTGAAGTCTTACCTGAATACTTTGGCAACACCTTCCAGGCTCCGGAGCTCACCATCCTTACCCAGTAGAGCCTCCACTCCTTTCAGCACTTCCCTAGGGTCCACTGGGCCCACTGCCATTGCAGCCTAGACACAACAACAGAGCAAAGAGAGCAAAGGGGGGGACACAGAGAGAGAATAGGGGGAATTTATACGTTGTCCAAGGTGACACAATAGTTGTACTGTAAGTCAACATAGATGTTGTTAATCCTGATAAACTTTGTTTGGTCAAAGTAGCATTGGAGAGCTCATTGGAAAATAACATACCGAGGCTGACAACAACTCAACAATACACATTATATGCTGGACTAGAAACCCAGAGCCACAAATAAACAAATTCCAGTCAGGCATTACCCTTATTCAACTGGACAAACAGATTTTTCAAACAAATTAGTTGAGCTACGCAAATAACTTTTCGACGCACGTGAGTGAATAACTGAAACACTTTAACAGACCTCAAACCAAACTCACTCTTCTTCTTAGATATATCTGACACCTCAAGAAGGAAGCACTGAAGAGACAGGTTGGGTAATTCGGCCTAAAATCAACATGACAACTTCCATAGGTATGTTCATGATCCTTGCTGGGCTTGCTCCAATATAATAGCAGTTGCATTTTCATGAATATGGATGGCTTAAGTGGCAAGATTTAAAACATATGGAATGATCAAGTTAACAAGTTAATGTGATATTAAGTGTATAGGCATAATAAATGCGACAGACAAAATAAGATAGAAACGCAATTTGTTTTCACTTAAACTGATCTATGCTATATAAACATGGCTTTTGTATATTAATATATGTGGTCATTCACAATTTAAATGAATTATAGTTGACTTTTATGTGAGAGGTTATGTCTGGTGGGACTGAAAGCCTAGGGGGTCACAAATTCACTGTGGTACAAACATTATATTTGTATTATTACACGCTTCTTTCAACACATGACCCACCTGCTCTCCTTACCATGATGTGTATGTAAATATTAGAAATCTTTCACATACATGATTTCAGACATTGTCATTAACCAAGCCTGGTAAGAACCCTTCGAGTTTATTTAATTGCATGTTTGTTACAGAAGATTTAATATAAAAATACAAAAATCTAAACACTGAACAAAAACTTTATTATTCATCCGCTTTACTACACCTGTGATGATTGTGAGGCTCTTCATCAGTCTTTGCTAGTGCACAGTAAAGCACCCCTTTTCTTGCCTTAATAATTTCATTAAAACCAGCCCCCCCCCCAAAAAAAACATGCAGTATTGAGAACTCAATATTCATTTCCTTTCTGGGAAGATTTAAAAAGTGTTTAAAATGAGCCACACAACAGATTTTTAATATTATCTCTAAATTATAAAACAATTAAATATAGTATAACTACAAAAAAATAATGTATATAAAAAGAATGCCCCAACTATGAAGACTCTATATTTATCATATATTATTAGGTATATTTGTGTACTACTATTCTATTATAACTTATATACACCAGATTACTCAGATTTGTTATATGTTGCACATAACATATATATCTTTTATATCTTGTAACACTAGTGATGTAATACTAAACTAAATACTAGGCATGCATACGTATAAAAAAAAATATTTAAAAAATTATATATAAAACCTGCTGTCTGACATGCAAGTTAATATATTAAGCATAAAGGTTTACTAATATGTAGGTAATTAATATATGTATTAAACATGAATTTTTAAGAAGGATAACAACCCCAGGGTGTTAAAATCTAATATTTGCACTATGCTTACTACATATATTTATTGTCATCTTCAGCACCAGTCTCTATTCTAATAACAGGAACACAGTCATCTTCATACACAAGTCTCATATCATACGCAAAGTCACATATCAATACACATGTTAATGACAATTTAGGATTTCCAGTTTACCTAGCGTGCATGTCTTTGGACTGTGTGAGGAAACCGGCGCATCCGGAGAAAACCCACACAAACACAGGGAGAACATACAATCTCCACACAGAATTTCCTAGGTTGCCCCACCCTGGGACCGAACCCGAGTCCTCTTGCAGAGGCCACAGTACTATCCACTGCGCCACCGCTCACTACATATAAATTACTTAATACTAAAATATATACTAAGGCACACATAACATAATAAAAACTTGTATATAAAACATGTTGCCCAAAATGGAATATGTTAAGGATATATAATTTAATTATGAATACATAAATCTATTATTAATATTCATGCAATTAATGTGTATAAAAGGTACAGACTCCAGGGTTTTAATGTAACATCTGAACTATGTTGCTATTAAACCATTTTTTAAATTTGTATGTAAAGCCCGCTGTCCTATGACTATGTGTGTGTATATGTATGTATGTATGTATGTATGTATATATATCGAATTTCTTGGTTGCACTGTAGATATACCAACATACATATTTTAAAAAAGAAAAATCTCTTGGGTTTTAGTGTAACAACTACACTGCTGCTAATAACATCTCAATAAATCAGTTTTAATGTGTCTATTAGGACAAGATTCAAAAATATTAAATCATCAATGCAAACTGCAAACAAAAAGATTAACAAACGATTGCTTTTTTTAATCCTTTAAAATTAAAATATATATAAAAGAAAAAATAAAAGTATATATACAAAAAGAACACCACCAATAAGTCTTGTCTGTAGATCCAGAAGAAAAACAAACTTAAAAAACTACAATACAAACTATATACTTCAGTGTGATCATATAATTATTCATAAAATACTGTGTGTGAAGATTTCCAAGTTGTTGCCTGACATCACAAGAGCCTAAGAAGCCACGCCCCTTTCATATTAAAGCTGAGTTGTGGGCGGAGCAATTGACGGGTTTCGCCCCGCCCGCTTTTCGTCCCCGAGCTTAAAGTGTCTCTTCACTCCGAGTCCTTCAGTGTGAAGCAGAACCCAAGTAGCTCGGGAACACAAGAGTTTCGGTTTTGGACAGTAGAGTACTAAAACGATTCGGTATGGCAACGGGAGAATACTTTAATTTCTAATATGTGGTAAAGGCACTTTAGCATGCAAAAGTGTTTAACTATGTGTTTTTGTGTGCCGAGACTAGAATTTAAAAAATCATTTGTAACCAGATACAATGTAATTCGTGTGAATAAATCGTGCTGTGTCTTACCCTTGAAAGTGTTGGAAGTTTTTTTTAGTCTCTGATTTCTGTTTCGACCTCCGCTACACGGTACAATACACACTCCTGAAAACGTCATAACTGTTACTCACAGTAAACAATTATGGCTGCTACTCCAAATACCTAAGAAACAAAGCTACCGGAAATATCACAATATACAGTAATACAGTGAACAAAATCGCAAGATCGAAAATAAAACCCACTATATTATTGGACATCACCTCACACTTGTTTATCTATGGTTTGGTACAAAATAATTTTGGTTGGTTTTAATAGTAATGATAACACAAATATCCCAATAAATACAATAGATTTACATGACAAATCCGGCTGATTTGATCATGACTTGGCTATGGTGGTTTACTTTAGAGGAGCGCAAATGGGGCTTTCGCCATCTGCATGCAACTCGGGCTAAGCCACGCCTATTTCCATTTAACCGCTTCGTGGTCGTGAAGCAGCAGCCATGTTGAAATATACGAACATAAGAGATATTTGGTCATTTCACTTGAAACTCGTTTGCGCATAAGAGCTAAAAATAGACTAGAGACCTTTTGGAAAATCTTGAGACAGCCCAAGCGACCAAATTTGATCTAGTATGAAATCAACCACAATTTGCCCTGGTCTCAGTAAAACAACAACCTGTCCGCCATTTTTAACAGCAACCCACAGGACAAAACAGCCACCTTAACGCCTCGTAATCCATAATTTCACAAGTTTTAACAAACGCGACTGCCACTTATACGCTCGGCTTAGTTTTATTTCACTCACAGCGAAAAGGAAAAAAAGACCAACAATTAAACATTTTGGCCACTATAGTTATATCCAGCAGTCCTCGTGCAATCTTTATGGTCAGATTGCGTTGAAATGTCCCAATGAGCTCTCCTTTCAAGAAAAACACAGGTTAATTATTACATCCTGCTTTATGCTACGGCAATCTTTATGAATAGATTGCTTATGAGAAGCGATCGCTAGCTTATTTTGACCATTCTGTATTAAATTACGTATCCGTCTCACACACAAAGGACCAGGGCGTTTTGGCCGCTGATAACTTTGCGGTGTGAGCTCATACACTAACTAGCCAGCGTTACTCGCTTTTATATCGGTTTTATATCGTCTTACTGGATAAGAATTTATCGTTTTTAAGACAGGTAACTTAAATTTCGATTCAAATTGGGTTGAAAGCAAACACTTACTATTTATAACTCTCCTCTGCGTCTCGGGTACCTATAATATTTTGTGCTTAACAGCAACAATGTTCAGAATAGTTTTAGACAGAATAAACTGTCATGACTCTTATAATTTTGACTGAAAAGGACTTAATGGGAAGGAATGATGTGGCTAGAATGCTAGCTTTTCCTTCTTGAATATTCTGGAGAAAAAAAGTAGAAGTCAAATGTCCGTTACTCGTGTAGAAAAAACATTTTTGGGAGAATTTGATCTTCACACAGTTGGAAAAAATCCTCGATGGCGAGAGCTTCAATGAGATCGTTTGATACCTGAAACAAAGAACATGGACAAAACGTCGATTAGGGATAAATATGACCGCATAATATAGAAACTGTTAAATTTCTTTCACTTCTCAAAATATTTATACAAAAATAACGAAAAAACACAATAATAAAAAAATTAAAGACGTTAAAACTACAGAATCCACCCACACTGACTCACTTACCTCAGCCAAATCCAAGAATGTTCCGGAAGGGTGGGACAGCGGTTATATACCAGTGACGTTATTTTCGTCATACGGCTTTTGGAATTGCGCAGTTCGGTTTTCTGTTTGTGACGCACGCGCATTCGACCTTTGGTCGTCAAGGACATCGTCCCATCCCCCACCATGCGCCATTTTGACTTAATTTAAACTAAAAAAATAGAGAAAACAATAAATACAGACAGCGTGATTATAGCGTAGAAGATCGATAAAAATATGAAAAAATGATACATTGAGCCGTGTTATATTTATATAGTATAATTCAGTTTACAAATAAATGTTTACAATCTATTACATGACAGAGCACAATGATCTTAATGTACATTTATACGCTGTGTTATTTTATCTTATAGGAACATTAACATTAAACGAAACATCAGCAATATTTAGAACCAAAATCTGTTTTATTAAATGTTAAGGTTTCCAGGTTAACCATATTTTGGTCACAAAATATCGCAGTCGTAGGCTTGTGGTTAAGGAACCGGCCTTGTGACCGTAAGGTCCCTGGTTCGATTCCAAGTAGCGACAAGTCATGGCTGAAGTGCCCTTGAGCAAGGCACCTAACCCC
>JAOUQT010000011.1:10019792-10032828 GCA_025769995.1 Xyliphius kryptos | reverse complement strand
CTACAGTATGGGGGCAGTTTTACCTTTACAACCCCATAATAACCTGGTCCACTCTCGGTAAGTAAACAGGCCTTCTACAAGGTTTTGGGGTATGTCTGTGTAACGTCATGGCCATTTATTCAGACGATGGAGCTGAGGACCTTTTGTGTGAAATAGCAAAAGCTTTTCCCTAAACGGTTTTCTCTACATTGATGTGACTAGGTGCTTGATTATATTCACCTTAAAACCCCAATAAATCTATAAATTTTAGTTACTGGGTTCAAGCTGTTTGTACCGGAATACAAAACGGACCTCAGATTTTTTTTTTTTTTTAAATCAAATCCACCTATTTATAACGAAACAAAGACTCAATCCAAAGTAACAGGATATCCAGTGACAACTTGACGCTGGATGTGGCATCAGGTTTTCTAGTCATTGTGTACCATCTAGTGGTCAAATTACATACTGCACCTTTAAAACTGTTGGATTAAGGTCATATATAACGACGGGAAAAGTTCTAGATCCGTTTATTGCAGTACATGTCACAAGCAGCATGTTCAGATTTTAGGTGGTAGATGAGCAGAACTCAAGTGTGTCACTAAGCTCTCTTATACACAGAAAATCTACAATATTTACATCCTGGTCCTTTCCCTGATTCGGTGCAGCTAACGGAAACTGAACTATTGATCCATGATAAAGCTGCTATAATCAGTGCTATTAAAACACTGGTATATAATACTACAGTTCATTGTTTACACGTTACCATTGAAACAGACTACACATGATCAACTGAACATCAGATACCTGGTGGGACGAAGCCTGATTGGTGAGGGACGATGTGTTACTCAGAAGAAGCCAGCTCCTTAAACACCCGTCTGATCTGCAGACACACACATCGCCGTTCAAACATTCTAACAACATGCAGAACAGAACTCTCAAGCTACGAATCCTCCGTTAGAGCTCTGTGTGTGTTCGGGAACCGCTGCGGGTTGTAGTCTGGATCTTCATTAACCCTCTTTTGTAAGTCATTCTTGATCTAAACGAAAAACAAGCTCTTTAGCAGGTTCTCTCTTCATCAGTGTTCTTTTCAAACTTTGGGCATCAGTCATTATTACCTGTTGTATATATGCATCCTGCAGTTCCGGGGCCTCTAGCTCGCCCTGCAGGTTGTCTGGAGTCGTAACAGGCCGAGCTCCTACGCTTCGGGCTGCTAGAGTCACGGCCTTAGATAGCGAGAGGTGTGGACCCTCCCCCTGAGCGGTCTATCACACAGAAAGCACTTTTCATTTACAGTTTTAATGAAGGGTCGGGAGTTTTAATTTTAGAAACTTATGCATTTTTTTATTTCCTGGCCTTATCAGTTTCATCGGGGTTTCTTAAGCCTATCCTAGCACTTATGAGGGTAAACACTGACCTTCCTGCGCTTGGCCGGCATTCCCTGAAGGTATGCATCAGAGAGGGGAGGCTGAGCTTTCATCTTCCTCTGAGACAGCACGTCATGCTTAATGATGGGCACCCACTCCTAACAAACACATACACACACACACAGTTATCCAGCTCATAGCTAAATTATTTTCGGGACTAACTGTCCTTACAGGTGGTACTGATGCAGCCCAGGGTTCCGTCTCTGCTCCAGTGTCCTCGCTCTCATTGGCTGACATCACAGCATCCGGGGTGTCCGCTGCTACAGGCTCTTGGCGTGTGGTACCAGTCCCCTGGTTTGAGGACGCCATGGCCTCCTCAGCAGTGGTGGCAGGAGCCGGCGACATCTACAGATCACAAAGATGGGTGTTAGGACAGTTAAAATGACATTAAGGACAATTACTGTTTTTATGATAATTTAAATAATGTTGAAATAATGTATGAGAGGGCATAGCATTATTGTGAATAAATCACAGGAAAAAGGTGTTATAAGGCATGATGCGAAGCAGAGTACAGTTACACCTGTTTTCCGTGATTTATTCATAATACACAACTTCAAATGTCTTAAAAATAAAAAAGTATAATAAAAAAACAAGGTTTGAAAGTCTTAAAGCAACGCTGATCACTGAGTAACTGGTTTCTGTTTTCTCTAACGGTCAAATGCTGGTATTTAGCTGCAAATGACAGAGTACAGTTAAAAAAAAATGTGTGCTATTGTAAAAAATGTCATGGCTGGACAAATGGCTCAGCCAATCAGATTTAAGCATCAGAACTACAGGTTTTTTGTAGAATTTGAGGTTGCAAAATGCATTAAGCTCCTACTGTATTCAGGCACCACCCTGCTAAAGACAAACGTGGATATATCCAACCAATCAGAGTAAAAGGCAGGAATGACTGAACTTAATAAAATGGACATGGTGGTTAATAACACTATGGCAGGACAGTGCATTATGCCATGTGGATTATGAAGTTATTAATTGGTTCCAGGAATATGAATAAGTTTTTCTCGCCCCCTATCCTACACTGTTCCCAGAATGGCACCGTACCACAGTCTCTGTAATTAAAAACACATCTTACCTCCACATTCTGACTCCCCATCTGCTGCAGCGCCTGACTGTCAGGGTCCGAGCTCACGTCCGATTCAGGCTAGAGATAAAACATTCAATACTGAGAACATATCAATATTCAGAGTGCAAGTTCAGATCAAAGCATCACTCTTACTGACCTGTGTGTAGATGACATAATGCTGGATCTGATCTTCAGTAACAGGGTTGTGGTCCAGAATCACATGGAGTCTCATAGACATCATACTGGTCAGCCAGTTTACTAAACTCGGATTCACCTCTGCAGACATCCTCCTCTGTGCTCACACACACACAAACACACTTAAAGGGTTTGATTTTAGTAAAAGTTTGGCATTATCATGTTCAGCAGTTTGGTTTTCTCACTTTGAAAATGCAATGACTGTTTCTTTGACAAATAGACCCCTCCTTTATTTAATTTATTTATTTTTAATATGTTGATTTATTTTTTCTTTTTCTACATCTCTTGTACTGTTTGAGAGTTCGTACATGCCACTAGCTTTGAGCATGGAGTGATTATGTAAAAACTGAGGTTGCTAAGTAAATTGAGTTAAGTGAGTGTCCTTTCATATTTTTGTGGTGAAAAAATGCCCCCAGACATCGGCCCTCTTTCCAAAAAGTTTGGATACCCCTAATTTAATAATATGATTCTTATTCCACTGGTGTGTGTGTGTGTGTGTGAGGTGAACCCACAATGCGATGGTTGATGACTGCAGTAAGAGCCCTCTGTTCTCCTCTCAAACAGAACAGATTCAAAGCCAGACATTCAAACAGGCTCTGAGTACAGAGAAACAGCAAGCGAGGACCAAACGTGTGATCTGGGAATAAATCAGAATCAGAAAACTTTATTTAAAGGAATTGAGTGGACTACTCAAGTCATCGTGAAGCTCTGTTTGGAGTCGGCTGTGGATGTGATGGCGTGCACACCTGTGCAGTGCAGGATGTGAGATGCCACAGAGGTGAACTGCTGTCTGAGGAAGGACATGTTGGTTTGGATGATGTCCACACCCTCTCGCACGCGGACTGTGGACTGAAACACAGTATAAGAAAAGCAATAAGGTACAAGAGGGCATGGCTTTATCCTGAAAAAAAATCACGGAAAAATAAAACACCTGTTAGCCATGATTTATTTACAATAATACACAACCTCAATTGCCTTATTGCTTTTATAAAAAAACGCTTACAAACACACCGTAATGATAAACAAGGTTTAATGAAGTACTGATCGCTGAGTAACAGGACAGCAGTTTCCCTAACAACCAAATACTGCAATCTAGTGGCTAAATAACAGAACCGGCTTGCTCTTTAAATTAATCTTTATTTAATGATTTAGAATAATGTATTATGTATAATGCATTGACACAAACGTGAGACGCTCAAAGGCACGAGTTATGTAACGGCAGGACAAATGGCTCAGCCAATCAGATTTAAGGAGTGGAACTATACGTTTTATCATAAAGTGGTTGTTTGTACTCACAAAGCTTTCGGCGATATACTCCTCTAGTTCGTTGATGAGATCTTCAGCAGCGGCCTAAAAAAAACGTTAATGAAATGATTATCAGCAAAATAGATTGAAAGTGATGTAAACAAATCTCTTTACAAATAAACTGAGGATTACTTGATAAAAAACATTCAAACAGTCATTCACATTACTTTGCCATTGTGGTGTACATTTTTTATAAAGTCTCCTTAGTTGTTGCATTGTATTTTTAGTTTTTATATATACTTAATTTATTGTTTATTTATAGATAGATAAAAACTTGATTTAGCAAACTTAAAAAAAAAAAATATTGCTGTAAAACAGTGAATTTCCCCATGGTGGGACAATAAAGTATTATCTTATAAAATTTATATTTTATCAGAGACAACCTGCTAGAGGAACCCCGTTGGACCACCTTTAGCCCTAATGACATAATAAACTTCTGAGTTGGAAAAGTTATCCAGTGTGTCTGCAGTTCTCATTATGCATTACTATTTGTATTAATAACTACAGTATTACAGAGATGTTGGCGTCGGTTGGCTCGCGACCCTGAAGATAATGCTCCATGAAGAAAGCAGACAGCTGTGGCTGGATGCGGCCCAGAGGCTGGGCGTTCCCATGCAGCAACAGCACCATGTCCACCATTGAAAAGCTTTGACACACCAAAGACAGCAAGTCTCCGAAGAAACCTGCAACAGTCAAGAACAGATGTGAAGAACACAGACATGAAGTGACCAAGAAACTGTGACTCAGAAGACGATCCCTCACCCACAGCATCTCCAGCTCCGGGTGTGAAGAGGTTGTTGGTCTGTGAAAGCCTCTGGATGAACTGAGCGATGCTCTCGCCGTTTCCCTGCCCCGCCCCTAGAGAACCCATCATAGTGGACAGCACACCCTGAACAATGCCACTAAACAGCTCCGGGCTGAGAGAGTCTGCTGCTCCACTGGGGGCATGAAGAGGGCCAGTTGGAGCTTGCTGGCTCGGGGGTGGGGCAAACACAGGCTGACTGGCCTAAAAAACAAACCAATTAAGATGTGAAAACACATTTTTAAATTTAACATGTGTTATGGATAAAAACTGACCTGCATGAAATCTGACATGCCCTGAATGAAGGAGGGCACGCCGGGCATGGTCACAGTAATGGACGGAGAGCCTGTGGAGACACTTCCACCTACACCTACTCCACCAGTACCTCCCAGCAGAGAGCCCAATATCTGAGGTAAGCTTCCCTGATCCTGGGACTGGTCCGTGGGTTCGGTGCTGGTGGGTGGAGTAGGGGTCAGTCCAGACAAGCTGGTGGTGGTGGAGGGAGTAACAGAGGGGGTTGACATCAAGGAGGAAGATGAGGCACTGGATGTTTGATCACCTAGAAAAAAATACTACAGTATAATAGGTTTGGAACAGGTCTCGGCCCTGTACATGGTCATTAAGTCGTGACCCACTCTAATAGAATACAAACCGACAAATTTCTTTTAGAAAAATAACCTCCAAAAACACATTTAAACATACATATGCATGCAATGTGAATTTAAGAGCAATGTCTTTAAGTAACTAATAAACTTTTCCTTTGAACGAACGACATTTTGAATACACCGCATCACGTTTTGCAACTTTTCCTCCGAACATCGACACAATTTTAAATTGAAGGGTAACAGACAAATAAATGGTGGTTACCGTGGCAACAAAAAATACTGCGCTGTCTGACACACACCTCTTGCTGAGCATAATTTTTTAAATGTACAATGGAACCTGTTTCATTGTCAATCAGTAAAATCTGAAAAACTATGTAAAATAGTAAATAACCGTTTAACAATTGAACAGCATTTACATTTTTCTCTGTTTTTAAACCAAATAATTCACCACTTTATTGTGGATGGCAACTTTTCGTACACATGGCCGATTTCAACGATCTTAATGGTGCTCTGGTATTTTGAATGATTTCCTTTTTCAACTTGACAGTGTTTCTGCTCAATTTCACATTTTTAGTCCAATGATAGTGCTAAAGGTAAAGAGTTAACTTTAATTTTACTTCTCAATGGAAAACTTAATGAGGACAATGAGACATGTCCACATCACGTTATTGCCTTGTAAATCTAAAAAAACTGGAAAACTACAAAGTGACCGAGAACACAGGTTCCACTGTATTTATTTTTACATAATTACATACTATTTGGATTTTGCTGGTATATTGTACCGAACTCACTGGTCACTTCGTCACGTACTAATATACACATAGTGCCTGTCTCACCTGTGTGCATTGGCATGAGCAGCTGCCCGACCAACCCGCTGACCATCTGTGTGAGAGGACTACTGCTCGTAGGTGAAGCCTATGGAGAGATGAGAGAATTACAACAGCTCTTTCAGTGAATATGACAAAATCCAGACCTACTGCAAGGATCTGCTACCTGCCCAGACTGCTGCCCGGATGGCAAGGGCACAGTAGCAGCTCTGTTGCCCGCTGTCTGAGCATGTGGGGTGTAATTGGGTCTTGTGATGACAACTCTAGTTTGTGATGGTGGAGGCACGGCTGTGGCTTCTCCATTAGAACCTCTGGTGCCCGACAGCTGTCCGTGGGTGCCAGCAGACACCATGGCAGCAGCCTGCTGGGAGATCTGATGTACGATGGCCTGCATAAACTCGGGCGGTAAGCCAGGGATAGGAATTGTCCCGGGGGATCCTTAGAAGGACGGAACAGAAAATGATAACATAGTGAGATGTTTTTTTTGTAAATAATTTTGTCCAAATATTAATTTAATATTAAGTTAGAACCCTATGGTCTGAAATCACAAAAGAACTGTATAATTAAATCCTATGAGCAGCTCATCAGACCCAAACGTACTACTGTTGAGAACCGATGGGAAGGTTTGATCATTGGTATTTAAAGGTATGTATGGTATTTAAAGACTTCTTGCAAGATGTCTGGATTTGGTGTTGATAATGAGAAGCAGTGGATACTGACCGCTCTGTCCAGCAGCACTGGGATTTTGTTGGCCTGTAGCCGGAGCGCCGATGCCTGAATCTGCTGTACAAAAACACGCAGATCAGTAAAACAATGATAATATTTGAAGTATAAATTCCTTCTCAATTCTAAAATTTATACATAAGAATTACACTTATTGTCAATAATGTCCCAGCTGAACAAACGGCTCAGCCAATCAGGTTTAAGGAGTGATAATTCAGAATATTGAATCGAGGCTTAATTGAATCCAAACTCAAAGGGAAACTTTGTTTTCAGACCCAGTCTGTTAATGTTCACAACTTTGATATGATTTATATGATTTGAATGATTTCTAGTTACCATCTACGTTCATCTGCATCATCACCACCGGCTCCATCGTCTGATGAGTGATCCTGATCACCCGCGGAGTGCTCTGAGCAGGCTGCTGATTGGCTTCATTAGATTGGCCGGGTGCATCGTGAACCTGCTCTTCTGGTTGGGACTGTGCGGGCTGACCTTCACCTGCCTGTCTGCCGCTGGTCGCCATGGTTACAGTTGTTCCGATGTTCATCTGATTGGCACGGCATGATCAGCGATACTTAAATGTTTATAAGTCTGAATTCTATCTAAATCAAAAGACACTTACTGGGATCGGGAACTGGGAAAGGCCCCCTTGCAGCAGAACAGGGGGGGTGTAGTGAGACAAGGGTCGAACTAATTGTAAATGGCGGGGAGGCTGAGAGCCCAGATTGCATCGGAGATCACCCAGTGTCACCAATGTGTTGCCTAGAAGTCTAAGAGACTCGCCTACAACGTTAAGAACACGCTGGTCATCGTCCCGTTCCTGCGTCTGAAACAGAAAGAGGAACAGCGTGTTGATGTGGAGGCGTAAACGCAGTGACACGTCTGCCACGTGAGGTGCGAGAGCGTCACTCGTACGTTGTTGTTGTAATCGGCTGAACCAGCGGCTCCTAAAATCATGTGGGTTCTCTCCATGAACGGACGGAGTCTCTCCTCCACCCTGCGCACCTCTGAGAGTACCTCCATCAGCTCCGACGGGGTCGGGAGGCTGCATGCAATAAGACAGAAGATTAAGGTCAGAGGTCATGCAGGTAAAATTCCATGTGTCCAGCTACAGAAAGTTGGGGATTTGAGCCCAATATCTAACAATAATAATAATAAATAAATAAATACGCGAGTGGCAATCCCGGAGTTCAAGCTGCCTGTAGACGGTCAGTACAAGAATATAATATGAGGTAAACTGTGTGACCTTTTAAGTAACATATTTTTGAGTTTTAGATTTTTCAATAAATGATGATTTAATTAGAATTATGAATTGATATGTTTAATTAATATGCAAATAGTAGACTGAATGGAAAAGCCCAAAATTTAATTTTGGGATGTTCCAGAATGCTTTAGCTAACCCATCTCAATAGAAAGGACGTGTTAATTAAGAATTATGACTAAAAGTAAACATAGCCATTATAGCGCCCCCTATAGACATAAGAGCACAAATTTTAATCAGCCTCCTCAGGTGATGCTGCAGGTTCAGTGTGAATTTTTGAGTGAAGCATTTTTTAGTGATTTTTTAATGAATTATGTATTAATTAGAATTTTTGGTAGAATTTCGAAGCAGCCTGACTGAATGGAAAAGTCCAACCTTTTTGATAATTATTTTAAGAGTATAAGGGTTTAAATTTCAGAGTTGTTAGTTTGGAGTCTGGAAAAAATGTGTGTAGCCTACAAAATGTTCTGGGTAGTAGTTAGAAGCCTAAACCCGTTTTGCCACACTATAGGACTAATTATAGGCCAATTTCGTTATCAGAGAAGATGCAGACGCTACTTACAGACTCCAAATTTGGTGTCTGTAAGACTTATGGTCTTTGCTGCCCAGCGCGTCACACCCGATAAAAATTATAATAATGAGAATAATAAAAAGAAAAATCTAAGGAAAATCAATGGGTTTAAACTAGGGATAAGCGAGTACAGCGCTATCTGTATCTGTCACCTAGTCCACACTGTATTTGTGTGTGTTTCACTGCACGGATGGATTAAATGTGGAGGACAAATTCCTCTGTGTGTAAGCACAGTAGGCAAAATGAATCACTTTATCACTTTATCACTTAGCTGGGTATCTGGAAAGACGAATACATTTTTATGATTATTAATGAAAACTCCAGGCAAAGTGGAGATTTATTAAAACTACGTTCTTGTGTATGCGTGTGTACTCGTAAAAACTGAGTTTTACTATCTTAAACGTCACCATTTGCAATAAATTATGTGACCAAGACATCACACACACACACAATTGTTATTGATTTTATTGATGAAAATGAAATGAATGTCACCAGAGATATGATGCTTCTTACAGTAATTCTTACAGTCATTTTTGCTCGTTTCTTTTTACAAACCCAATTGCTACAGTGCATTAAGTGGTACAGGAGAAGGAGAATTTGGATTTGGGTATTTTACCTCCTGGCACCATGTTTCAAACCTTAAGGAAGCGACCAAAGGAAATCATGTTTGTTTTGGGGGATTCTGATTGGCTGACACAGATTTTAGCTTTAGGTTACACTGACATCTATTCGCTTGGAGTGTTCACGACAAAACTCAATGGCATATTTGTGCAGATTCGTGTGGATAAAACTTTTTTAAAACTGTCCACGTGTGTATGATAGTATTTTTGATAATAAATACCTGGTTACATGTGGACTAGGCCTGTATCTGTTCAACCATCCAAAATATCTGAACCCCTAATACTACATTTTAATTGTACTCCACTGTACTACAGCATAGAGATTTAGAGAACATTAACAAACAAATAGTTAAAAACAACTAGGATCCACACAAGAAGATTTTTCAAAAAAGCACAAAAATGTCCTAATAAGCATTTCTAAATAAAAAAAGTGTGTGAGTGAAAATTGTTTCTGTTGTGTTATTTAAAGGTGAATTAACGGTATATTTATTGAATTATTTTCGGAATACAGAGAACTCTAAACTGAAAAATAAAAAATAACTTACTTCGACCCGGATTGAATCGGTCCTTCAGTTTGTGTGGCAGCCGAAGAAGAAGATGTGCCCATCGGTTGTGCTGATGAAGATTGAGATGAGGAGGTGGCGCCGGACCCCTGCTGTGGAGAGGTTTCATCTCCTTGAGCCTGAAACAGAAATGTGCCAGTTTAAACTGGTTCTAAAACAAAACACAAGCTTCGGTTGCACGGAAAAGCAAAAGCATGCACCTCCATTCTGAGGATCAGAGCCTGAGTCTCTCGTAACAGCGTTTCAGCCAACTGGAGTCGGATTCTGGGTTCACTTTGTATCGACTGCTCCAAATTAACATGGACATCCACCGATCCGTTATTCTGTAGAATCAATAAACAATTACAGCATTTTAAGAACATAAGAGAAAACCAGTAGAACAGTGTTTTGCGGTTAAGTAAATGTATATAGCAATCTATTTTGGCTTAATATGTCCTCCACATTTAACCCATCCATGCAGTGAAACACACACACAAACACACACACACACACACACACACACACACACTGCGGTGGACAGCCCTGTACATAGCACCCGGGCAGCAATTGGGGTTAGGTGCTTTAATCAAGGGCACATCAGCCCTAGTGACTGGTGGAACTGGGATTCGAACCTTAACTCCAAGCCTATGATTGCCCACACCCTGTCAGGGATCAGTAATACAAACCTGACATTCAGATTGTGATGCAGAGACATTACCTGCTGCATTACCATGCCACCTAAAAAGCATGACTATTGATAATCAAATTAAGAGATGTTGAATTAAATAAAGAATATTCAGCTGTTTACCCTACTGCTGGTGCTGACTCGGGTGTTTCTACCTGCCTCCCCAACACCAGCCATCATCTGCTGCACAGACATCTGGTGCATAATCATAAAGACCCATTAGGTTATTTTAATAATCTTGATAAATAATTAAAACTGGATGTATATACTGAAACCTGAAACTATACCAAACCTGTATCTGCTCAGGGTCCATGATGTTCATGGGGAGGTTAAAGGTGCCCAGCATGACGTAGCTGTTGCCGTTTCGGTCATGTGGAGCTCCTGGAGTGGTAGAGGTGGAAGAGTGAGAAAAGCCAGGTCCTCCTTCTGGTCCCGAGGTACCAGGCACGGCGCCTTCTGCTCCTCCGCCTCCAGACTGTGTTGTCTGAGGAGGTGCCCGTTCGACGAGGTGAATGACTTTCCCCTCGACATCTAAGGAAAGAATGACAGACAAAACAGTCCTGATCCTGAAGCTTGATCTGATTAGAAAGGCAGCGCTGCAGGAATGCTTACTGTATTCACTAAGTGTTCGCTCATCCTGCAGGACTCTGCCCTGGTAGATCAGCCTCTGTTTATCTGCTGGGATCTCCACAGAGGAGGCAATATGCTCCTTAAACTTCTTCACCGTCCACTGTGGAACAGATGTCATACTTACATCAGAATCAATCTGAGTAGGGTGTGGCGACAACTTTTTTTTTATTAACATTTCTATTTTAATTCCTTCCCTCCCATTCCCCCTTAAGAGTCTGGTTACTGGCAATTGCACTTCCACAAATTTTTTTTCTGTTTTGGACATAAATTCTGAAAAACATGTAAAAAGTGTATATGTGTGTATATATTCATAAAACTCAGTGCACCTATATACACATTTCTAAGCAAACATAAAATCTTAAGTTACGTTATAAAGCGGGTAGTTCCGCTCCTTAAATCTGATTGGCTAAGACGTTTGTCCAGCTGTGACATTATTGACAATAATTTACTCCTGACATTATTTTTACATACAATACACCCAATATTTTTTTTATAAATTGCATTCTGTAATTTGACCACTAGATGACAGTATTTGGTTGTTAGAGAAACCAGAATCCTGCCACTCAGCAATCAGCATTCACTTTAAAAAATGGATTAGATCACATAAAAAAAGACTAGATTATTACCGATTTTTCTTACAATAAACACATTTATAAATAAAACCTTGTTTTTTATTATTATAGGTTGTATATTATTGAAAATAAATTACGGGAAAGAGGAGTGTAACTGTACTTCGCTTCAAATCGTACATAACAACATCTCTTTTTTGCTATTTATTCACAATATAATTAATTTCCCCAAATATGGACACACCCCTTCGGATTCACTTTAGACATTTGCGCATGTTGGTGCACTGGAGCCCCTGGGCTGTGATTAAATGTGCTAAAGTGAAAGTGCAAAACTCATGCCTTATTGTTTTAATATACAATAAAAATGTATTATTATAAGTAAAATAGGGTGGGGCAACATTATCTATAATTGCAACAACTCTATTGTCGAACATTGTCTCTATTCTGCACTCTATTGCAGAATCACTTGAACACACCGTTGGGAGTTCTAAAGGCCAAAGGAGTTCAAATAAGACTTCAAATCTCTAATAAAGTGGCTATATATTAAGTATATTCACCTTTTACTGCTTAATTATTTAATGATGCAAAATGAAAGTACATATTAGAGAAACATCAAGTTCTACCTCTCCCCGCACTGTGTATGTCCTACTCTGAGAGTCCAAAGTCTTCACAGTAACCTCGATAGAGCCAGAATCCTCCATGGGAACCTAAAGATGGACAACTTTATATTTAAAATGCTTTACACTTAACACATTCTTTAAGGTTGTCAAAAAGACAGGTCCATAAGCTAAATGGATTCATATATATTAAGTTCAAATAATAAAACAACACAAACAAAAAGAAGGCACTGGAACATATTCATCCTTCCTCAAACTGTTACCACGAAGGGTATATTATTTTTCAGAAAGCAGGAGTCAGTGCCGAATTAAACACCCGAAATCTTGTTTTAGGTTAATAATATCAGATAACTTTAGAAAAATTACAAGACTCGATATATTCTGAGGAAGCCTCAGATAACTGATTATTTTACGAAAGCCTCTCTTTAGGAGGATATATGACTATGGACTATAAATTATCATATTTGATCATTTAATTATTTTTAATAAATTGTTTACAGACTGTGGGCATATTTATGGTTCATTAGTATTATTAAATATAACATTAATGTGAAGAATGTTAGACTGGTGTTTTGTTTTGTTTTTGGCTGTACAATTATTTTTATATATAAGTTG
>JAOUQT010000011.1:9966501-9976523 GCA_025769995.1 Xyliphius kryptos | reverse complement strand
AAACATTGAGACTGTGTCTGAGTCCCGAACATTGATTGGAAGACCGTTCTATAACTGGGGGGGCTTTGTAAGAGAAAGTTTGACACCCACTGTAACTTCTAGGAATGTACAAGCAGCCTGGAGATTTTGAATGCATTAGGTGAGGTAGATCATAAAATATTAATAGTTAAATTAGACATTGTGGAGCAAGACCATTTATATGTTAGCAGTAGAAGTTTCTAGTTAATACAGTAGAGGCTTGTGTATACACTTTCTGGAAAATCAAGACAACAAGGCATTACACTAATCCAATCTGGAAGTAACGAAGGTATGAATTAGTGTTTCAGCATCATGGAATGCTACTGTATTTTTAGCCTAGCAATGTTTATGTGGTGAAAAAAGGCTGTCTTGGTAATGTTGTCTGCATGAGCTTCTACGACTGTAGAGTTAATAATCACACCAAGTTATTATATAGTATAGATAGTACAAAATCACAAAACTTACTTCTAGATGCCAGTGGTCAGGAACAAGTATTTAACTGGGTTAATAAGAAGAAAGTTATGTAGCCTCAACTTTCTAATGTCCTTTATTAAGATGATGTGTCTTATCTGGCTTTGAAGAAACATACAGCTGTGTGTCATGGGCGTAAAAATGGAAACTAATACCTCAGAGAAAATATTCGAAACTTCGCATGGACAATAACCTAAGCATCAAATCAGGGTCCCTGGAGCTAAGAGTGTTAATAAATTATTAATTAAATGGTTAAAATTCTTTGTCAAGTCTCTTACATTATAGGATGCGTGGATGGTTTTGGACATGGTTGTGTGTTTACCCCTATTCTGATCCACTAAATTTATTTCAGGAAGGCTTTAATTATAATTAAGCATTTCAGTGGTACTAGTTTATACACACACCCAGAGAGCTGCAACCTAGTTCAAATTCCCACACAGATAATGCTATGCTGTACTTTTCTGTCAGCTTCAAGTTAGAGCTTCATTTTTTCTAATGATGGTGCCATGATAACTACATACTACATCACTGGGGTAATTTATCTCTCCCACATGACAAGGTGTTAATCAGGCTGTTAATTATTTTCATCAAAATGTAATTGGTCTGAAATAACTCAGACATGCTGCAAAAACACACTGACACTTACTCATACACACACACAGTCACTCAGACACCATGTAGAGTACGTTGAAGCTGCCTTACATAATTAAGTGTATGTTGTATTGTGTGATAGATTTGCTGAATTGCTTTGCCGCCCATGCCATTGCCTGACTCAGAGAATGTGTGCATGTATATGTGGGATAAATGTAATTTTCTACCAATGTATGACAATAGAAATGCACAGTTATCAGGCTCCAGTCCTGTTGCACTTTTGAATATAAAAAAGCATTGTTTTATTTTTCTCATTGATTTGTCTCTCATTCTTTCTAAAATCCATTGTCAGAGTTATATTTGTTTTTGGAGCATTCTTCCTTATAAAGCATTGCTTTGTTCCTTCTAAATTGCCTCTTTCTTCATCTCACTAAGACCCTTTCTTTTATTTTTGCTGATGAGCACTGTTTCTTCAGCCGCAGTGACCGACTGGAGTGCACACTGATCTCACTGATGCATGCATGTGTAAATGAAGTGGGTGTGTAGCCATACAGTATGGCTATAATATTGGCTATTTTAATGGATAAAATTAAAATTATCAGGAATAATTAAGGAAAATAATAATTCTGGGTGGTTTGATGTGAACCAGTGTACTATTACCATAGCTAAATATCCTAACTGTTTATTGTTTTTATACTACAGTAAATCATAAACAATTAAAGTTGCATTTAATTCTGTAGAATTCTGAACAAATAGTAACTATTAACACTAACCTTATAGTAGTGATGCACAGTCTGAGGGGAAGCAGTACTTCAGGGATTCATATGGATAGCTTCAGTCTAAGCTTGTGGATAGCATTGTCCTTAGTGTAAGATAGCTAGCCCTACTATATTATTAAAAAAAATTAAAAGTGTTACATGTGATGAGGCAAAGTGTGTGCTTGAATAGAATCTGCTACAGGTTCCCCTTGTTGCCCGTAATAATCGTACAGAATTATGGGAATACTAGGCTTATGCCTTCTGGTTCTATTACATGCAAACTCCACACAGAAATTCCCCCTGGTTGTCCCATCCTGTTATTGATACCGGGTCCAGCACTATGCACTCGGCCACCGTGCCACCCCAAATATGCATAGAGATTCACTTGAAAGAAGCCTCAGATATTCTGTTGTAACTCCTATTAGGATGACACAATATGGACCAAATTATGGACCACTACATAACATTATGTTTATTTAACTAATTGGTTGGGACCTGAACCTTAGAAACTTTAATGGTTCTTTTTTACAAGAAAAGATAAAGAACTGTTGTCACATTGTGTCACAAATTAATTTTGTTAATATACTCAAACTCAGGAGCTGTATAGGTTTCTAAAGTCCTACAAAGGGATTGAACCCTTTCTGAACAAAGAACCTTTAACCTAATTGTGTATTTATTAAACATGTGATATATTCTATAATAATATTCTGGGTCTTGTTTAATTGAATCTGTCTGTAAAATAAAGTGTCATGTCATATAACGTCATTGTATTGCATTGGTTGACTGGACAGATGAGTCAGGTTTTCCCAATGCCATCGGTCTCATGTTGCTTGTAGTATTCTGGTCCCACATTAATGTTGTCCATCTAGGCTATTATCTGACTCCCATGTCACTCCCTCCACAGTCCTGTCATTACAGAACTTGCAAGATTTGATGTGGTTCAGTAACTAATTATCCGTTCTGGACATCATGTAGACTTGCTCAGTGGTCATACTCTTTGTCCATGAGATCATCAAAAACTTGTTTTTAAAAACCTCTTTCCTCTTCTATCTTCAGTGTCCAGGCTTTACACTCATATACGACTACTGGCCAGACCAAGTTTTTCAGTCGTAGTCATAGTCAGTCATAGCTGTTGGGACTAATTGATTTGTTTTTTGCACAACTTTGTTAATTTGTCCAATATCACCATGCCATTGCCACTCCCAACATCATGTCACTGGCACAATCTGTAGCATTTGTTACTCTACATCCAAAATATATTAAATGAGTCCACTTGTTCCAAACTGATGCATTCCAGAATGATCTCCAGTATATCTTCATTGTTTGTCAATACTTTCAGTTTTAGCTGCATTGATCAGCATGTTATATTGCTTTGCAGAATTCTCTATAGGAGACAGCTTGCTGATCATCAGAATGGGAAAGAAATGTGATTTAATATGACTTTGATTGTGTCAATGGTTGTTGGTGCCAGAGAGGCTGGTCTGAGTATTTCAGAAACTGCTGATCTACTGGGATTTTCACACACACCCATCTCTAGGGTTTACAAAGAATGGTCCGAAAAAGAGAAAATATCCAGTGAGTGACAGTTGTGTGAATGAAAATTACTTTTTGATGTGAGAGAATAGTTTGTGATGATAGAAATGTGACAACTTAAATAAACACTCGTTTCAACCAAGGAATGCAAGGTGTGCCATGATGAACAAAGGCAGTTTTTAAGACAAAAGGGGTCCAACAATTACAATTACAAAAACTAGCAGGATGTACCTAATAAAGTGGACTGTAATTGTGTATTCCAGCTTTATGATTTAAATCACTCACACACACAAACACATGCAGATGCACAACCCTCAGAGTGACAAATCCACCAGCTCAAGTGCCATGTTATCTGCACCAGAAGCGATACTGGATACCATCCAAATGTTCTGTTCCTGGCACGTTGCCATTCCAAACTGACCCTCATGGGCTTTCAGCATACACAGAGATATTGATATTTTAATACAACATTTCACACGAATTTAGTAAAAGTTAATTAAATGTAAAATGTCTATTAACTTCTTTTCCCTGACAACTGATTTGAAACAGTTTCACTTTTTCACTTTTTAGAAAAAGGGGCATCTATTCTGCTGTGTGTGTGTGTGTGTTGGGCTGGGTTGGAGGTACTTGGAGTGCATTGCCGTCTGTTGGTCCTACAGTTTGACAAATTTGTTCTGGGTTTGATTTCTGTGTCGTGGTCAGTAGGGGGTGAATGATTTCCTTTATTATCCTAATGAGTGTGAAATGACTGAACTGGACAGTAGCAGCAGGGCACATTTTGTGTGAGAGATAGTAATACAGTGCTGTAGAATTCTTCAATCTAATTTATTTTGTCTTTATTCTTAATTTGTCTATTACAACAATAGTTAGAACAGCAATTAGAATCTAAGGTTAATCAACGCTTTTAGGTATAACTGATTCAGAATACTTGGAACACATTCCACATGGTGGCGGACATCATCTATATGCAAGCTGGTCCATGCCCATTACAACAGCTTGGCTATTTCAGCTCAATATTTCAACTCTTGTTTTTCGGCCGTCATCTGTATGATCTTCCTTTGCTTGTTTGTTAGTCCCCGCTTGGAAAGCCCATGAAACCATGGTACAGAAACACATGCAGCTGTTGCTGAAACACTGGCACCACACCTACCGGCTTCAACAATCTGTCCATGGTCTATGTCGCTTAAGTCGATTTTAACCCACAGCTGGTAAATGTTGCCTTCTGTTGTGCAGTTGGCAGATTAACACCTTATATAAGCGATGATTGTGATGAAATCATTTAGGGAACTATACTCACTAGCCACTTTATGAGGTATACCTATCTGGTCAAAGGTTAGACCCCCTTTAGCCTTCAGAACTGCCTTAATTTTTCAACAGAGATGATGTTCTTCATTTCTTGGTTGTAATGAGAGGTTATTTAAGTTTCTGTTACTTTTCTATCATCTTAACCCATTCTGCCCATTCTCCTCTGACACATCTGCTGCTCTTTGGGTATTTTCTCTTTTTTGAATCATTCTCTGTAAACAATAGAGATAGTTGGGTGTATATCAGCAATTTCTGAAATACTCAGACCAACCCATTTGGCACCAAAACCCACTTAAATCAATACTGGTGTTCAGTTTGCACTTCAGCAAGTTGTCTTGATCACTTTAGATGCCTAAATGCATTTTGCCATGGGCATGTTATTGGCTGATTAAATATTGTGGTAATACACGATTGAAAAAGTGTACCTAATAAATTAACGGGTGAGTGTATATCAGTGACCATATGCCAATATGTTCCTAATCCATTGATAATTTAATATATAAGTTAAGTGAATGGCATGTCCCACAGCAATATATACAGTAAGTACACTATAAGTGGATATTTTCTCTTAAAAAGCCCCCAAGTTATGAGTCTTCCAGTTAATGTTCAGGACAATGACACAGTCTTTAGGTTTAAATCTAGACTCAAGACATATTTGTTAAACCAAGCATTCTGCTCATAACATTAGTTCTCCTTAGGTAAAGGTGTAGATCTAGACTGTTGGTACACTGAGATATTTTGTTGTCCTTATGTCTCAGGGCACCCTCATACCTGTTGTTACCTCTGGATCTCATTTTCAACTACGCTGCTCTTGCTAGTCTCTGCAGAATTTGTAATCCAACACATACCACAGTTCCTAAGTTAGTTATTTACTATGATCATGTCTAATCATTTCACTCCTATTTCTCTCTTTCTGCTGAGGTACCCACACTACCACCTTGTCTCCAACACCCGCCAATCCACCCGATTGTTAATTCTACACACCTCATCACAGACTCTTTTCAAGTTGTTGATCTGTTATAACCCAAATGAGAATGGGATTCCCTTCTGAGTCTGGTTCCTCTAGAGGTTTCTTCCTCTTATCATTAGAGGGAGTTTTTCCTTGCCACTGTCACTGTCCGGCTTGTTCATTGGGGAGAATTAATCTTATTAAATCTCATATTTATAAACTGTATATCATTCCTGTAAAGCTGCTTTGTGATAATGTTCCATTGTAAACAGCACTATATAAATCAAACTGAGTTGAATTGAATAAATGTACTAGGTAAATGTACTAGCTGGGTTTTATTTTAGTGGAATGAAATGTCGCCATAATTAAAACATATTCATTGACAGGTTGGTAACACTAACTCCAATTTACGGCTAATTTTTTTTTTTTTAATCACAGCACCCACCTCCCCTTTATTTTATTGCATGCATACATGTATACATAAATTTCCATACTAAGCTAATCTAGGCTCTGTGCATGTCTAATCCTGGACACAGTCAGTGTTTATGAGCTCATTAGCCCTAACACAGCAATATATTTAAATTATAAAATTATTATATTACATATCATCATAACTTCCCACTGACCTCAGACAAGTGGTGCTGGGTTTTTTTTGTGCTGACATGTTGATGTAGCACATGTTCCAGTTCCGAATTGAATTTGCAGACAGAGACGCTTTAGGCGCTCTCTCTCTTGAATGATTGCATCGACAGAATCTCATAACTTACCTTTTAGTCAACGGTTTCTATCAAGGTCAAATTTGGAGAGGATTTATTTAATTATTCATTGAGGTTTTGAAAGGCTTTGCTGTTTTTTGTTCTCTTTCCTCGCCATTTCTCAATATCAGAAAAGATGGGTTTATTTCCCTCTGCTTGTTTTTTGTCCAAGCTAGTGCTTGACTTTCTAGTGATGGGTCGTCCCTTCTGAGCTGTCATATAAATTGACATTAGACCTAATATTTATATTTCTGCCCCGGTTCTCAGCTGCTCTAATTGAGGCATTACCTTTCTGTTATCTAAAAACAGAGAGCTGTCATAGCCAAAAATACTCTCCATACTCTTGTATAAATAAAGCTCGTAGGACATCCAGAGAAAGAGAGACAGAGAAAGAAAGAAAGAAAGAGAGACATTGATGTAACCAATAAAGATACAAAGTACATACAGAAATGTAGCAGTGTTATCGGTATAAGGACAAGTAATTGAGAATTCATTTCAAACTGTTCTTCATGCTGCATGCATGTTGCTGTTTGTGTGTGTTTGTGTGTGTGTGCATTTGATATATCTGTGTCTTTTGTAACTTATTTTATCAATGTTTTACTATCAACAAAGGGATCTGAGTTTACTTGGAAGCCAATCTACTACATAGTAGCACCTGCTTAAAAAAAGCCAAAACATCCCATTACTAGTGATTAGTGTTTTACTCTAGCTCTTGTTCTATTGTTTAATCCTCACACACACAAATGCACACACACGGTTCTCTAGTATGGGGAAAGCTTGTTGGTAGGACATCCTGTGAGAGAGCGAGAGCGAGAGAGAGAGAGAGAGAAAGAGAAAGATAGAGAGAGAGAAGGTTAGGAGTGAATACATTAAAGAAAGAAAGCAAAGCACAGAGATGTGAAATAGTGAGGATAGCAGGTGAGCAGAGAAGCAGGGAGGAGAGTGAAAGAGAGAGTGATAGAGAGAAGAGAGAAAGTGGGAGGTGCTGCATGAGCGTGGTGTAGGCAGGACGCAGTAACTGCACCAGCAGCAGCCTGATCTTAGGGATCTATTGTTTCTCTCACTTTTTCCAATTTTGTTCCATCCATTCACCTTCAGAAAGCAGGGAAGAGCCTATAAGAGAAAGAAAACAAGAGGATCTGAGAATGCCCAGTGGATTATCCTTTATCCTATAGGAATCGAGCGTGTACAATCAAGTGAGAGTGAGGGACAGTAGCAGACACGCATTACACCCTCTGCACGTCTGCCTTTCTCTAATGTCAGTGTGCATGCGTGTGAGAGCGTGTAGTGTGCGGTGGACTCTCTCAGCCATTGATCTAAGTGGCCGGATTGAGACCATGAGGCTGGCATTGCCAGCTGCCTGGCTCCTCAGGGCAACTCTGCTCTGCATGGCACTGCTGGATGTGCAGACACAGACCATCGCCAACCACAAACCCACCTACATCTGGCAAACAGGTACAGTTTCAATTTCTTTTCTCCTAGGAGCATGCGTGATTTTCTTCAATCCCACTTACTGTATGATTGTGGGTTTAGTAACTTCCTGAAGAATAAAGCCCAGGATTATTTATTTTATATCCTAAAGCATTTGTGATTTCACATAGCTGTAAACATGAGAATTATACAGCACTGGATGTAATTAAAGCTGCATCCAAATGAGGAAGAGATTCAGAATAATAGACATATCAGGTACAACTTAAACTAGCAGCAAAAAAAGAAATATGGCACTTAATTCGAGTAAGTGCATAGCTCTAACTGTTAAAGTGAACAGAAGTGAAGAGTTTGATGGAGTCATTTATCAAACCTGAGTGTGGAGGTTAATGGTAGCCCTGTAGGTACGAGCCCCTCTAGAGAATATAATCAGATCTCCTGCAGTTCTTCAGGAAATGTGAGGCATACTTACTGTCTGTCTAAAGAAAACTGAAACCTGAATCAATATAATATCAGATTAGAGCCTGTAGAATAGGAGAGGAAGATGAATGATTAATTAAAGAGATGTGCCAAAAAAGCGTCAAGACACAGTTTTGTTTTTTAGCACTGACTTGGTTTGTCAGTAAATTTTTACTCACTGACAAAAGTCAGCTTCACAAGTCTGGCTTCTAAGTGTCCAATTTCTATTTATCTGCACATGGACAGATGTAGATAGAGAATGACGCCTTCTGTTTTGGGTGGCGCCTTTCTCTCCATCTAGCCCTCTTTCTCCCCCTTCCACTCATCCTGCACTTGATTTGTGACAACACCACATCCTTATGGTGGGGGGATGGCACCGGACAGACTGAAGGGTCTGAGGTAGATTCATGGGGGCTGGTTAAAAAGAACCGGTGTGTCTTCTCTGATAAACCTGCGAGGATCGATAGATCATTTGCCTCATCGTCTGATAGCAGAGCAAGCGATGAAGCTGGTAATCAATGGTGTAAAGGGAAGCAGGACCTCCTGTGAACAGTATAAAGTGATCAATGCTCCAACTTATGGCTGGACAGAGTTGCTGATCAATGCAGGACACCCTAGTTGCTCCATAGACTGAAACAGATGCAAAAAAGGGAATCTGTTTCAATTCCTCAGGGTGTGATCAATGAGACAATGTGCCAGATTCAAAACAACAGGATACATGATTCATGTGATGAAGTTTGGGATTTATTAATAAATATTTCTGTCTAATGTTAAGTAATATTCCATTCTGTGATATATCATGTTCCACATGATCTCAGAGAGATCAGTACTGTAGTATATTTCTCACCAAATGCAGGAGATTAAGCAGTGATGAAGAGGCATAACCTACATACTGTCCAACCCTGGGATTATTCTTTCTCTCTCTCTCTCTCTCTCTCTCTCTCTCTCTCTTTCTCTCTCTCTCTCTCACACACACACACACATTCTTGAAATTGCCCTAATATGAGGTACTGGAGGAACACAAGGAATTGAAGACCATGTTCATCATTTCCACCAACCAATAAGATAATTAGGGTAATCACATATTAAGTTCACATTTTCAATGGAAAACACATGGATGAAAGGTTTTGCACATACCGAAATGTACCCCATGTAAAAAGGTGATGTAGAGCGCTCTGAGAGTGTCATAAAAAAGTCAAGACCGACTCAAATGTCCTAAATAGTCCTCAGAAATATATTAACACATTGTAACAACTATCCACACACACACACAGCAAGCTTCCTTTAGTGGGAAATATGGGAATTCTTTGTCAGCCAATTACATCACTCCTAAGCACATTAGTGAGCAGAACCCCCAGCAGTGTGACATATAATTGTACTTATCTGTCGTAGAGACTATATTTATTGCATATGCAGCAAAAAAACTGACATGGTTCTGTAAATGATACCATATTTTAGGAGTGCACAAAAATCTGAAGCTCTGATATTTTAAGCTAGAAATAATTTTTTGTGATTATTAACATAGGTCAGTAATGCACTTTTTAGAATTATCGCCATAAATTATACCACAAAATTGTTGAATTTGTTAATCTGATTGGGCAGAAGATGCTGATTAAGTTTCTATAAGAGACGTTGATTGAATATGTTATTTTTCAATAATAATTATAGCCCATGACACATACAGGGGTTAGACAATGAAACTGAAACACCTGTCATTTTAGTGTTGGAGGTTTCATGGCTAAATTGGACAAGCCT
>JAOUQT010000011.1:9921953-9933797 GCA_025769995.1 Xyliphius kryptos | reverse complement strand
TGTGTGTTTCACTGCACGGATGGGTTAAATGCAGAGGACCAATTCCGCTGTGTGCAAAACATAGTGGCAAAAATTTTTCACTTTCACTTTCACTTCAACTTGGGTTGTCCAACACAGCGTCTGACCACAGAACAGTTTTATACTTTGGCACAGTCCATTGTAAATTAGCTCCTCTGGATCTTGTTTAGATACGGTTTCTTCTTTGACATATAGAGTTTTATCAGGCAACGGCAGAATGCACACTCCACTATTTGTCGGCACAGAATAAGGGGATTGGTAATCCTCTTCCCATCTTTAATTCTGAGAGGCGCTGACACTCCAAGATGTTCTTTTTATAACCAGTTATGTTAATGACCTCTTGTCAAATGACCTAATGAGTTTCAATTCTTTTTTATTGCCAACTTTTTTGAGATGTGTTGCTGTCACGAAATTTCAAATGAGCTAACATTTAGCATGAAATTTCAAAATGTCTCACAGCTGACATTTGATAGGTTGTCTATGTTCTATTGGGAATACAATATCAGTTTTTGACATTTGTTTTAAATTATTCTATTCCATTTTTATTTACAGTTTGTACTTTGTACCAACTTTTTTGAAATCAGGTTTGCAATATAAGTTCATTTTAATGATCATATTTGCTCTTCGACTCCCTAGATATACCTGGAAGTCTACAGAATGGATTGAATGTAGAGTGGATGTGCTGCTCAGCCAACAGGACCGTAGAAGAGGAAATCAGACAGGACTGTGTGGAGGAGGGATCCAGACCAGAGAGGTGTATTGTGTTCAAATTCCCTCTGACACCCCATTCAATCTCAGCTCCATCAAGAGCAAAGAAGGTAATGTGCCCACTCACTTTAAATAAGCTGAAAATCTCTGTATGAAGTGAACATAATAACATGTCTAAACAGGTTAAGAGCACTATTTCATATACATGTTTGTCTGTATGTGTGTGTTTGTGTGTGTATTTATGTATATATAGGGTGGGCCAATTTATGCATGCGTACATATATATATATATGTACGCATCCATATAGATGGCTCACCCTGTACGTATCCATATAAATTCAATGCTATGATAAATTGACGTGCAATCTCAAGACTGATATTAATAGAATAATACACGCCAATCCAAAACAGTGATAAAATCCCTGGGGAGGTTAAGTATTAAAGAGAAAATAAGTCACATTCATGATGTGTAATGTGACATGGTTGGAAAGATGTTGGTCGCACAATGCTGGGCACTGAAGCTGGTATCGTGTCTGTATTCTTCCCCACATTGACAGCAGAAATCCCCTGCCATCTGCTCGGAGTGTTGAACCGGTGACCCTAATGCAGAATAGCCACATCTGCTCCTAACGGACTGAGTATCCAGAGAAAATAAAAGACTTTAATTTAAATGGACAAAATGGTGTGGTTACACCTCTTCAGTTTGTAATGCTATCACAGAATTGTTCAAAGGCTGCCAATTTCTTGGCATTCTTCCGAAAGGCATGATTATAATGTGACAGTCTTGGCTTGCTGATGCAAGAGGAGAGTGACAAGCAGTAAAAAAATGTGTGTGACAACCAAGAGGATATTCTGCTCATAAAGACAGTGGATCCAGACAAGTGCATATTTATGTTCTGTCTCTTTCTCAGACACTCACATACATACTCTACCACATATAAAAGTAAGGTACATATTCTTGCTTTTACCACAAATATTGACTCTTAACGGTAGCCTTTTTGGATTAGCACTAACATAGAAGCTTTAGCCCTTTATTACATGGCATGGCAGTTTCATGTGGCAACAGTTTACCAAATATCCCTGCTTTCATTGTTTCATTTCATTACATGAGTATTTAGGCACAGTGGGTAGTGCTGTTACCTCAAAGCAAGAACAACCCAGATTCAACCTGGGGAATTTCTGCTTGTAGTTTGCATATTCGCCCTATGTTTTCAAAGGTTTTCTCAAGGTGTTCTGGTTTCCTCCACATTACATAGACATGCGCATCAGGTGAATTGGTGTCACTTAAGTGGCCCTTAGTCTATGAGTGCTTGTTTGTGACTATGTGTGTGCCCAATGATAGAGTGACACCCTCTCTAGAGTTTATCCTACTCTTGCACCCAGTATTGCCGGGTGGACACCGACAGATACAGAGTAGAAGAAAGTAACTGTAAATTAAGTGATAAAAAAAACTGTGCATAATAAATTTGGTAAATATTATGCAAGCGGCAGTTCAATAGGTATTGTCACATAACACAAAAGATGGTGAGATATTCATTTTTTATTGATTATTGGTACCTGGGTCATTTCTTTTTGGAGCTTGCATGTTCTCTCCATTGATTTCCTCTCACAGTCCAAAAGCATGCACACTAAGTGATACCTAATTGTCCATTATATACGTCTATATGAATATAACCTATTGACTAATAAACCCTTGTTCCTGTCATGAAAAAGCTGAAATGACGTTAAATAAATAAATAAATTAAACCATATTTTTATATGCAGCAATGTTGCATTCATTTTACACAAGTTGGGGAAGTGGAAATTTGGTAAATTCCGTATGTGGATAGGTGGGAGGAAAACAAAGAATCCAGGAGAAACCCATGTTGACAGGGGGTGAATATACAACCTCCAGATAGGACCCAGGCCACAAAACCCAGGGATCAAACCCGGGACCCATATTTTAGTAACAATAATCAGATTTTGAAACTAACACATTTTCCTGAAAAAAATATTAGTCTTTAACATTACGGCAACAATGCATCTCAAAAAAGTTCAATTAAGGGCCATTTCTTCATATATTTTCTATAGTCACTTAATCCTAGTTTAGGGTCACAGGGAAGCCAGTGCCCACCCTGCAACTCTGGGTGTGAGTACAGGAACAACCCTAGAGAGGGCGCCAATCCATCATAGGTCACACACACAAACACACATTCACACAGTAACAGGCAATTTTTGTGACACCATTTAACCTATCATGCATGTCTTTGAAGAAAACCCGAGCGAACATGCAAGCGCCACACAAACCCCACCCAGGGCTCAAACCCAGGATTTTCTTGCTTTGAGGCCACAGCACTTTTCACTGTGGCATAGTGCCGCCCATGGCTATTTATATTTTATATTTTTGTCTGATGTAGGATTCTAGCTGCTGAACAGACATACTTTGCCATTTTTTCTTTATGATGAGCCAGATATTTTTAATTTGTGATAGGCAGGCCACTTTAGCACCTAGTCTTTCTTCTGCAAAGCCTTGCGTAGTGATAGGCGCAGGAATGTGGTTTAGCATTGTTTGAAATAATATGCAAGTCATTACCTGAAATATCTTCTTCTAAAAACACTATATATTGTTCAGAATTGATAGAGTATTTTCAGATTTGGTGTTGGAGTTGTAGGATTGGGGAAACTTTTTATTTCTAGTAGGAGTATATAATCTGATTTTCTTCCTTATTTTGTTTTATTTCACCTGTAGTATGGTTGAACGATATGTTACATTCAGCTTGAAATCAATGGTATTTGCCTATGTTTATGTTACGGGTGATAGGAAATTTTTGTTTTGTACAGTGTAAGGAGATTGTACTGGTAATAATTTTAGCCTCTGGAGTTTTGGGAGCAAATTATTGTCTGATACTACTTTGTGAACAGCCCTGTGTATTCTTGATGAAGCCTGACCCAGTGCTAAAACTAATTCAACCAGAGTTTGAAAGCTAATACACACTTCGTTTAAGCCACATAAAGCTAGCCAGCACATTTAATTCTACTCATAATTACTCATAGTATAGCTGAAAAATATTAGATGATACAGCTATCTAACATCTTCTACATACTTCAATTCACAGATATATATGATTAGATCGGGTCACACTGGTTGATCTTTTTATAATATACATGCTAACATTAAAATGATATGTTGTGTGTACATTAGCAGTTGTGTGTACTGCATTCCATTTATATTTATACTTTACTATTGCCTTTCACATTCTGCTGTTATATTAAGTCCCTAGACTAGGTCATAACAGTTAGAATAAAATTTTAATTTTGAGTAAATTATTGCTTTAAGCCCTCCTAGGAATATTTAAGTTAACAGGAAGTCATTGCTACAGCTGATCACATCACTCATATAATAAATTATTCAGAGATTTCATTATGAGACAGTTACAGAACTGTACTGCATCATAACAAGCATAGCATATTTTTTACAAATGTACTTTGTTCAGTTGATTTTAAGGAATGGCAGTTACATACACTCTCCAGTCTTGTACGTACACAGTACAATTTTTAAAATGTGTTGTTGTGGTTCCCATATGTGTTATACGACACAGAAATACGAGAGCTTCATTTGGAACCCAAATACTGCCTCAATCATTTGGATATTGTTGCTGGTTTCCTAAGCCTTGCATATAAGTGCCAAAAATGGCATGTGTGTGTTTTACATTTCAAAAGAAGCTTGCAGTATTTTTCAAAAGCAATGAAAGCAGAATCTCCATCCAGTTTCCTGTTCTGCCGTTTTTGTCTCATGAAGCTCTGCTTGATTTCCTCTCGCTCAGCAGGAAGGGTGTGTTTTCTCATCTATTAACACATGCCATTCACAAGAAACCAGGGTGGAGAAATGTGTACTCATTTTGAGCAATAATGCTCCTGATGTTCATTCCTTCCACCCTGGCTATATGTGTTCATACTCTTGGTAATCAAGGAGACTCCCTGACGCGATGGCTTTGTTACAAAACTGCCATGCATTCCTTTTTTGTGCCTGAGTAGAGTTACTGATGATGTGGAGCCCAGGGAGGTGGCAACTGGAACACAGGCAAAGGTACCGATGGCATATCGGCTCCCTAATTAGTCTGGGGAAGTCTTGAGTGAACAAAGTGTGAACCATCTGGCCCCTGTTTGAATGATGTGACACCTGAACAAGGTCAGACTACAAGGTGGGTGTCATTAATCAGACTCGGTTAATGGGGAGCTGAGGTGGGATGCGTTTGGAAAGAGGTAACGGAGACACGCTTTTGTCTGTTGGAATGACATACAGTTGTGAGCACAGGAACAGAATGAGGTTAGGTTTATAAAAATAATTAAATAATAGTATCAGTTGTTTTGAATTGCTTCTTTGTCTCAAAATGAGACAATGAAGCTCTACAACCACAAACACACACTCATACAGGCACAAACGCACACACAAGTTAATTTCTTTTGCCCTACAATTTTCCACAAAAATCTGACCTGCCCGTTCAGCATGGGTATTGTAATTAAGTCATTATTTGTCTAACTGGTTGTAAATTCACACTGAACAATCACTTAGATTAACATCTTTTCTAATGATTAATCGGCCCGTCTTCTTGGCCCATCTTTTTGATTAATACAGATGTCAGGGACCAGACTCTACAAGGTTGACCCACTTTCTCTGTGGCAGCTCTGCTAGTTCTCATAAATTTGATGCTTTTCTTTCATTTCATTTCAACAACAATGGATTCTCCACTCTTTATACACATGTAATGCTGTGGTATGGAAATGGCCCACAAGTGCAGTTATTATTATGTTCCACCGGAACCACGCCCCTGAGCTCCAACTATCAAGCCACGGTCAAAGTCTCCTGATTGACCCCTTTTACTCAAAGCTGATAAATGTTTTCTTCTGTTGCGCAACGACCAGGTCAACCATATATGAGAGCCAATTGTGATTTAACCACCAATTGGGCCACTTATTTAGAGATTATATATGTCACCAGCCAGGTGTTCCTAATGTAGTTATTGTTAATTCTAAAACAATACAGTAAGGATATGTCATACAATGAACAATAACTACATTAGGAACAGTGATGCATTAGAAGCCCGATGGCAATCACACACACACACACATTCATTAATTATCTTCAACCTGGCAACAGTGGGTGCAATGGCAGTAACAACCCTAGACAGGCCGCCATTCAATGGTTTTGCACACAAACACACAAGGGCCATTTTAGCGACAACAATTTACCTAGCATGCATGTCGTTGGAATGAAAGAGGGAACTAGAGCGCTTGGAAAAAAACCATGTGAACACATGGAGAGCACATGTCATTGGCTATCATAGGCTTGCGATTAAGGACACGACCTTGAGACTGGAAGGTCCCCGGTTCGATTCTCAGTACCGCAAAGTTCAGATATGGCTGAAGTACCCTTAGGCAAAGCACCTAAGCTTCGGTTGCTCCCCAGGCACTGTTGAGGCAGCTCACCGCTCCAGGCATGTGTGCTCATTTCACAAGTGTGTGTTGTGCGCAAACATAGTGGCAAATAGATCATTCTCAACAACTCCACACACAGATTTTTCGGGTTTTTCCTTCTTTCTATTAGGTGTCAATGATACCCACTGCACCACTGTGCCTCCCCACATACATATACATACATATTTTAAGAAGCAACTCCTTCAAATCACACACATTTTGACCACACACACACATAGCAATTTGCATGCGAATGAACTTCTATTCTGTCACAGGGTAATACATCAGTGCTTTGACCTTGCTGAAAGTCACCAACTGATTTCTGCACATGTACATGCAAACACACATGCGTGCACACACACAAAGAATATTTGGAGTGAACATGTACAGAATAATGACAAATCAATATGACCATTGCAGTTAGCACTAACACATTCCTTATCAATATTTGGTCGATGATATCATATACATACACTTTACCAATCCATATACAACGAGTTATGCTTGTAGTGGCACATGTTTGATGAAGAATTTATAATTTGTGTTCCATTGTGTGTCCTTCTGTACGAGATTTGGCAAAATTCGACCATTTTTATCAAGAAAGGCCACCCAGACATTTGTTTTGTCTCTTGTCATCTCAAGACTATACTACAGCAGCTCTCTCCTTCCCAGCCTCCTCATGTGTGCATCAGACTTCTGCATTTGATTCAGAATGCTGCAGCTTGGCCTGTAATTAACCCTCCTAAGTTTGGCCATGTTACATGAGTGCTGTGGATCCTTCATTATCTTGCTCTTACAGCCCACAACAGGCGTTTCACTGTACTGTCACCAAGGTGGTAAAATGAACTGCCCAAACAGCCGAATCTTTCAAATGTTGACTAATCTCTTCCGAGTGCACATTTTGCACCTTGTATAATTAGACCTTATCTTGGAAATTACTGTTTCTTGTTCTCGACAGATTATAGTTTAGAACGGTTGACTGGTAGGAATTTTTTAGCTGGCAGTGGCGCAGTGGATAGTGCTGTAGCCTCACAGCAAGAAGATGCCAGGTTCGAGCCTAGGGGGGGTGACTTGTTAACATACGGGTGTTCATGCGGGATTTCTCCGGGCACTCCCGTTTCCTCCCGCATTCAAAAAACATACATGATAGCTTAATTGGTGTTTCTTAGTGTGTGAATTTGTATGTGTGTACCCTGTGATGGTGTGGCGCTGTGTCTGGGATTGTTCCTGCCCTCACGCCCCAAATCCAGAGGTAGGCTTCCTGCGATCCTAGAACTAGGATTAAGCGGGTATAGAAAATGAATGAAAGAATGAATTTTGTAGCTTGTAGCTTGTTGTATTTTTATCATAAGGAACATTTTTGACAGTTTCCTAGCTCTGGGTATCTTCAATTCAAATTTACAAGCACTAGTTTCGACATTCCAGATAAATGACTAAGCACTTTTGTAAGTTAATCTAGATAAACTCTGCTAGCATCTGCTAATTTCCCTTCATGCTAGCACTCCCTGAAATGAGCACTAGTAGGTGCATTAACCTAGCTAATTATGAGTTATTTGTGGAAACATGCCACCTAGTGTATGTTCATATAAAAATGTACCATTTAATTGGTCAGTATCCTGTGTTATCTGGGGTCACTACAGCTAATGCTTCCATATTGCAATAACAGCTTAATATTTTTAAATATTTGACCTGCATAAACAAAAGATTTTTCATGTTCTGTGTTCTTTGTTCACTTTATTCTTTCTTTCATTCAGTTTATGTTCTGATCATACACAATAATATGTGGCATGTCTCGGTTATAGTTTACAGTGTTTAAAAGTGTTCCTAATTAATTATCCCTAACATAACCATACTATTTTACTAACAGCATAAACATATGATTAATAAAATTACCATAAAATTTAGGTCTAAAGCAATTCTCAGAGCTTTTATTAATTTTTCTTTTTAATTAACATCTTTATTCCGATTGGTGTCAAAAAGCATCCAGAACAAATCCTGTGATGTGTGTGGCTTAAGGCAGGGCTAATATTTTAATATTTTGTGTTTTAATATGATATACGTGTGTGATTTGTTCCCATTATTTCTATTGTCTATGTATATTATGTTGTTATTTAATTATCCGAAGTTATGAAGTAATTATTATGAAGTAGTGACTGTCCATATTATTGTACAACACTTTATAATAATAATATTTTGAGGTTGAGATTTTGAAGTGTTTGAGTTTACAGTCTATAGCGCTGTTGCCAGAAACAACCAAGGAAATTTCTGTGTGGAGTTTGCATGTACACCGCGTATTTGTGTGGGTTTTCTCCTGGTTATCCGGTTTCCTCCTGCATTCCAAAAACATGTATGATGGGTTAATTAGTGTCTCTAAATTGAACGTGATTGTGAATGTGATTGTGTGTGTGTGTGTGTGTGTGTGTGTGTGTGTGCGCGCGCTCTATGATAGATTGGGGCCCTGTCCAGTAGAACACTGCACTGGTGTCTATAAAGATAACGAATGGCCACATTTTGAGGTGAAAACACACAATTCGACCCGTGCACAATGAAAATCAAATTAAAGAGTGATCGCACTCTTTTTTCATATTTGATCACTCTTTAAAAATCACCCAATACAATTCTGTAGCATGTGCTAGACTGTCATAGAGAGATCAAACGCAGAGTTGGATATCACCGAGTCATACAGTTGCCGGTTGGGTGCCTTGCTGAACGGCACTGACTTGCCTTGAGTTGGGATTGGACCAGTGATGCTGTAAGTTGGTCCTCAGTTCTTTACCCTATATCACAATAGAAAAACCGATTGTGATTTCAAAGTGTTGGTCATTTTTCATCAGTTCACACAATATTTACATCAGCATGATCAGCAAGGGGTCCTCTCGCTCACAGTCTCCTACAGCAGTGTAGCACATTCTACATTCAAGTGGAGCCCAGATCTACAGTAGTCTGCTAAAGCTTCCCACATCCAGTTACAGTGGTGCTTGAAAGTTAGTGAACCCTTTACAATGTTGTATATTTCTGTATAAATTTCATCGAAAACATCATGAGATTTCGTTTTTTATTTGATTTTAGTGACTTTTATTGATCCGCGTAGGAAATTTCTTTCTCTGCATTTAACCCGTCCAGTGCTGAACACCCAGAGCAGTGCGCTGCCCACATTGAGGCACACAGGGAGCAGTTGGGGGTTGGTGCCTTGCTCAATGGCACTTCAGCCATGACTTGCCTAGAGTGCTATTCGAACCAGGCTGACCCCAAATACTATAAATAGCATCTATAGATTTTGGAAAGTCTTATTTGGTCTGAAATGATATTTTATTCGATTAAAACTAAAAACATAAAGGTGTTGATGGTATGCAGTAACATTTTGTGGTGCACTTTACTCCACTACACCATGCTATTGTTGTGCTGAGAGATGAATTCCAGCTGACGTCGTCTTTCTTTTCTATAAATTAATCGATTATTATAGAACACAAGGCTTGGCGAGAGCGTGAGAGAGCCCCGTCCCGTCCCGAATTCCTTAGGTCTCTCCCAATGTGGGTCACAGTGAAGCTTATATAGGTTCAATTAATAGAAATAAAAAATGTGGTTGTTAAACAAAGGAAGCAGGCTCCAAGCCCAATGCTCATATGGGCTATGATCTATATTCAGTGTACAAACTTCCTTCCAGACAGAGAGATCCAGGCTCCATTCCATACTATACCTCTACCCTCTAGTTGGCGTATGAGGGTTATTTAAAAATCCTAATTTTTAAGATCTTACTGTAAACTGTAGATTGAATATGAAATAATAATTTAAATCCGTAAATGGACTCGCCCCGTCTCACCTCTCTGAGCTCCTCTGTCTCCATGGGCATGCACGGTACTGAGGTCCAAGCTTAAGCTCAGTGGGGGGGGGTTCATTTTCGAATGCGGCACCTAAACTATGGAACCAACTGCCCCTATATATTAGACATATTAGACTCTTCACTGTCCACTTTTAAAACTAGCCTTAAAATCTATTTTTATTCTCGGGCTTTTAATTTAACAAGATTTTACATGATCTTATTGGTTTATGGTTTTATTTGTTGAAATGTTTATATTGTTTTATTTGTATATTGTTTTATATTTTTGAGTTGAGTTTAATCGCTAAATTATTTAATTTTAGATAAATAACGTGCAGACGCTTAGTTCTAAGTACAACCAGTCTATTAAAACTAAGCAAAAATGAGTAAAAATAATAATTTACCTGCAATGCAACACTCTACCTGTTCGAATACCATTCTATAAATACCTGCAATGTCAAGAAAGTCCTGCATTTATAGCAGGGGTCACCACCGTGGTGCCCGCAAGAACCACATGAGTAGCCCACTGGCCTGACAATGACCATATTACAAAAAACTTGCTTTACATCAGAGCTAGAAGGGCACTGTGAAAGATTCCGGAGTGTGTCTCGTTTGTGGGTCGACTGTGGCGATAACAAAGCGCACAATGACGAGAGACATTTCAGAATGCGTCATGCAAGTTGCCATGCTAACTACACACCGGGGTGGGCACTACGAGCAGAAGAGAGCCGGCTACCAATACTGGTAGCTCTTGCATTAAGAGGTTGGTGATTTATAGACTGAAGACACGTGATAAATGTGTCAGAATAGGCTCCGCCTTATATCTACATGTACGTCCTTTCCTCTTTTTCTGTCCAGATTGTCTTTGTCTTATACTTACACTGCGCAGAACAGTTTTGCTGTCATTCAGCAGAATTGTCCCCTCTCTGGAGACATTTGTTTCTGCTGTGTCTTCGATGTTGAAAACCTGTGTGTACTTTATTTATTTATTTATATATATATATGAATTTCACGCTGTGCAAGCATTCCCTGATCTCTCTGCATTTTTTTTAAATGTCATGCTCACCCCTGCCACTGGAGGAGCCATAAAAATTTCATCTGTCTGGACATCTGTTCGATCGGCAATCCGCCAGGGCAAGCAGGGGACACTCAATTAAATATTAAATAGCCATAGATGTTAAAACATTTATGTCCAATCTTCAACACGGTGTGCCTTCTCACAGGCCCAGATTCGAACCACTGAGCACCCTGGTTCGAAATAATGGCACCACATGGAAGCATTTTATTTTATTTTGTTTTTATTTTTATTTTTTTTCTTTATTTTCTATAGAAAACATGATAAAATACACGGGCAGCCCAGACAGCCTGCGCTCTCGGACCCCCATGATCACACCTGACCTGGAAAGTGGAGTCAAAGTTTGGCACCTGGTGAAGAACCACGAGCATGGAGACCAGAAGGAGGGCGACCGCGGTAGCAAGATGGTCTCCGAGATTTACCTGACCAGACTGCTGGCTACCAAGGTGAGATTCTCTCTCATGATCATCTAATGACTGTATTTATGCTTTTTTGGAAAAAACTGGATAAATGTGACTTGTGATTAATTAAAAAAATTAATTTTAATTTTAATTTTATATTTTTAAGTTATTCAACCTGGATCATGATTAACTGTGAAAGAAACAATAAAATTATAACTTCTAATTCTATTCTCAATGTCAGAATGAACCAGGGACGCTGAAAACTTCATCCCTATTCATCCCCAGGGGCAATTGTGGGCACACACAGCAGCAAATACCATAAAAAATATCAAAATAAAATGAGTGCTGAATATAAAGTGGCTGAGAAATGG
>JAOUQT010000011.1:9846660-9861522 GCA_025769995.1 Xyliphius kryptos | reverse complement strand
AGGCCCTACACCATACTAATAAATTATTGTGGTCTAAAACCAGGTGTTTCAGTTTTATTGTCTAACCCCTGTACAGTAGGTTTAATTGGCTTTGCACCCGTAATGTGTACATGAATTATTAATAAATAAATGAATATATTATTACATGCCTCATTACATACATTTAAAAATTAAATGATGATTCGGTTAACATCTATATGCAGTCGGGGCTGTTCTCAAACCCCCTCTCCTACACTAGACGAAAATTGAATTTAACTCCTTTAATGAGGTTGAAGGAATAAAGTTCCCCTGCCATTCCCTCTGAAAGCTCCCTGAGGTCCTTCGTTTTAATTAGAGGTTGTGTGTTCCTGCGTGTGCTTTTGTGGGAATTTATCAGATGGATGGCGGATGATGGGAGTAGCGAGCGGTGTGGCATTGTGATAGATGCGCTCGCTTTTCCCACTGCGGCCCTAACACTGCAAATCTGTCAGCTCTCAAAAGCCATTACTTAACACATTAGTCTGGCGCACAGCACAGGCTTCTCAGCCGCATGCCGCGAGTGCTCACAGAGTCTCCAGAGGCAGATTGCTGAAACCCACTGCTTGTGAACTGTGTGTGTATGTGTGTGTGTGTGGGAGGGGGGATTTCCACGACTGTGGTGCCCTTGTAAGTCTTAACCAAGTTCATCTTTATTAGTAGTATTATGTCTGAACAGAGAATATAAAAATACGACAAACACATTAAACGCAGCAGGGTTGAATTTAGATTTTTCATAAGTAAGACAGTTGGTGTTTTGGCATGGAATTAATTGATATACCAAATGTTTTTATGTTAATGGTATGAGAATATTCTAATAATGTACTTAACATTAATTTTAATTACTTTTAAAGCTTAGTTTCTGTTCTATGCAGATACTGATTGGTCAGTATAACAACACCACTCAAATAGATATGTAACAAAAATCAGGGAAGCTTACAGTAATAATCTACTACTTTCTATGTTTATTTTGAAGGGAATGTCAAACGTACATCATGCAATATTTCAAATTGGTTACAGTAGTAAATATCTAATCGGCCTATCGCATGGCTGCAGCTCAACACATTTAGGCATGTAGAGGTGGTCAAGAGAACTTACTGTAGTGCAGACGATCATCAGAATGGAGAAGAAATGTGATTTAACTGATTTTGAACGTAGCAGGTTTGTTGGTGCTAAATGCGCTAGTCTGAGTGTTTCAGAAAACGCTCATATACTGGGACAACCATCTGTAGGTTTTACAGAAAATGGTTAAAAAGACATAATATCTAGTGAGTGGCAGTTTGTGTGGCTTGTTGGTGTGAGAGGTCACAAAAGAATGAGCAGACTGGTTTGAGATGATAGAAAGGCAACCACAAGTTACAACCAAGGAATGCAGAGTACCATCTCTGTTGAAAGTATGACACAAAGAATTAAGGCATTTCTAAAGGCTAAAGGGGGTCCAACCTTATACTAGCCGGTGATTGTATACTGTTTACTATATCCATAAACTGTGTTGTGCCATATTCTTAGTTCTTGCTAATTGTTTAGTCTCGTCTATAGCTTTGCAGCACATTTGCTGTTAGGTTTTGTTTTCTCGTGTTTGTAGTCAATGTCTTATGTTTGCAAAAATATAGTTTTAGTTCCACTACCCACATTACCGCATGCACATTCCTGGCTAGGCCCGTCCATAAGCTCCGTAAAGCACTAGGTCTTTCAGCCTGAGTGAAGTGTGCGGGAGCGTTGTGGATTGGGATGGGGCGACAGGGTGCGCGTTACAAACTGCATTTATATTATGCAATATAAAAAGTGCATGTTGTATTAATGGTCATATGTTCATTAAATGATGGTTTATCAATTCGATTAGTGTACTACTAGATTGGTGTTAAATTAATCACCATTTAATCAAAGACATTCTCATATAACAAGGTTTCCTCAATGAATTGAAAGGCATTTTATGTTACTAATTTGATTTTGCAAAAAAAATAATAATGCCTTAAATTTCACTAAAAACAGAAATAAAAGAGTAATATTACCAGCAGTAGGTACAATATCTAATGAAGGCATTTCTGAGTTGTTTCTCCGGTGTTTTCTGAATCACTAATCTCTAAAGCTCTTTAAGAACAAACTTCTGCAGTTAGAAATCCTGGACCATGTACGCCTATGTTCGATAAGTGATATTTACCAGACCACCGAAAATAATCTAGATAATCAGTGTCTTATTTCTACAATGCTGGGTGTGTCCATGTATTTGTATGGCATTAGAAATGTTAAGAATGGCATTAAAATGGCATTAAAATGCATTACATTAGACCCTGCATAACAAAAAACAGGGAAAATAGTAAGCTGTTGGAAATGTTTCACTGGTTATCTACGTATGTAAGGTTTAACCAAACACAATGAGATATTTTTAGTAAAGGAAATTAAAAAAATCAACATTTATTTTGTTATACCTTTTATTTATTTATTATTCTATTCTTCCTGATCCAAGTGTCTGCAGATACTAGAGGTTTTTTATATGGCAGACTGATTAAAAACATTGTGGCAATTCATTCATTTATACATTCTTTATCTTCCGCCTAATACACCATGGCCATTCAATGTCTATTTATGTGTCTTTGTAATGCAGGAGGAAACTAAAGCACACAGGGAAAACTCTTGCAAACATGCTAACTCTGCACAGGAATTTCCCTGGGCCCTTCTTGCTGTATAGTGACAGCACTACTCGCTGTGACACCGTGTCCCACATTTATGAATATATTTAAGCTAATAAAGATTTGTCGTCATTTAAGACTGTAAAACAATATATGTGAGTATAAGAACATGATTTTTGGACCATAGCATTTGTTCCCGTGTCTTCCTTCATCTTGGTAGAATATATTCTGGCACCACGATGATCAAATAAATTAACCACATTTTGGTTGAGCGAAATGGCTGACAGAAGGAATCTGCGGAATCAGACATGATATCTCTCTCTCTCTCTCTCTCACTCTCTCACTCTCCAGGATATGGGACTCTCTCTCTTCCATATCTCACGTATGTGTGTGTGCGGGATCCTGAAGGCTCACTGCAGTTTCTCTCTCTTTGACCTGTCATAACATGATTCTAATGACAGCAGAAATGATCCGATCCGTATCAGGTTTTCTGTCAGTTTGCTTTACCTCTGATCATTCTGGTGTCAGACATCAGCTTCCACGCATTTTATCATTTAACTCGCCACTTTTACATTTCTGTTCTACGGCAGCAGCAGTTTTGTACACGACACAAGTCTCCCACTGGGTACTGATTTATTACTGACAGATTTAATAAACAATACGCCGTGACTTTCCTGGACATATTTCCATTTCAAGGGAGTATTAAATTCAATAAGCTGAATCTATGCTCTGAATTTTCATGATTTCTTTGCTGGTTAAAGGCATGGATTAAAAACTACTTTTCTGCCTCTTTTTACTCTCTTTATTAAGTCTTTAAAGTATTAATATTAATACAGCAGTATTAAAAACATCCAGACCTAATTATTGTGTTTTGTGTGGTTGTACGAGCTAAATGGGAGAATAAAGTTGAGACATAATCTCCTTTTTTCATTCATGTGCTTTTTTGTTGTGTTATTTTGTCCTTCATCTGCTTGAATGTCATACAGCAAGTACAGTGAACATTCACTAGATTAGGAATGTCTGGTTAGCAACGTGTTGGTCTACATTTTGATTAAATACAGCACACTGACCTCAGGGAACAGACTACACACAGTGGTGAATATCCTCCATAGGTAAGTAAACCCATGGCTAATTTATTAGATCCTTGTACGAATCTCGTCTTTCAGATCAACCTGCTATATGATGCTCTGCAGGATGTTTTCAATTCCTTCTCTGTTGGCACATATAATACAGGAACAGGTCAAATATGCAGCAGTTGCTGAAACACTGGCACCACAGCTCCAGGCTTCGACTATCTGTCTACTGTCAGTGATGCAAGTAGCGTTGTTTACCCATAGCTGTTAAATGTTGACAAAGGACTGATCAGCACCTTATGAGGGCACTTTATCAGTGATCCTATGCCAACCGCCAGATGTTTTAATCCAGTGTTTTTTTTTTCAGTGTAGTTTTGCAATACATTGCAATAATTGTACTGATTCTATTTTGTACAATTATGGTTCTATAATGGTTATGAGTACACTACAGACTGTATATAAATATTTAGTGTGTGTGTGTGTGTTTATACTTGTATTACTGTACATATCTGAACTGGTTATAATGCCAAAGCTTGTTTTTCCATCATTGCAATATCATACAGTGTTGGTCACGACTCATTTCCTTTTAGAATGTGGAGGATGGAAGTAAAAGCTCTGATGTCTTTTGATAAATGGAAACAGCATGCTGGCACTGAGAAGGAAGGGGAAAGTGATGCTTTGTGCCAATGCATGGTGTACTTTGATGTTCTGTTATTTTGTAGACAGCACATTAGAGCAATGGGAAAGTGTGTATTGCTGAGTAACACTCCATCATCAGAGCAATGCGTAAAGGGGAGATGGAATTAGTTAGTAATCCACACTTGACAAAAGTATATATATAGTGTATACCTTGCGTGTTGAATGACATGCTATGAGTGTGTTAGGTGATCTGTGAGTATGAGAGCAACATAAGGGGAGCCATTATCAGAGTTTCTCTAAAAGATGTGTCAACTAACATCAAAATATTATATCCTTAATATATTTAAAATAATGCTTTAAATTCTTTATTTATTTCATTATCTTCCACCTTATCTACTTGGGGTCATGGGACAGGCGGTACACACCCGGCAACACTGGGCGCAAGGACAGAAACAACACTAAAGGGCGTCACACACTAATCACACAAATGGCCATTTAAGACTCCAAATAGCCCAACATGCATGTCTTGGGAATGCAGGAGGAAACTGGTGCAGTGGGACAAAACCCTGGGAGAGAACACAGGGAGAGCATTCAAACTCCACACTGAAGTTGTATCATCCGAGGAACAAATCTCTTATGATGGTTTTGGAATTTTTCCTCACATGGAAACCAGGACGCCCTTAGCTAGTAAAGGTTACTATACTAGGATTGGTCAGTTAAGGTTTTTCAATCAAATAGACTACAGCAGTAAACCGGAGCACCCAGATAAACCCAGATAAGCCTCTTCCTAGGAAACGGGTGCCTAATTGCTGTAAGTAAGCAGCACTACCCACTGCACCACCATACATAATTATTTAAATAAAATATAAATAGATCCAGAGGCATCACTGTTGCTCAGTGTGTGGCACTGTCACCTCATAGCACGAAATCAGGTTCAATCACCAAGTGGGACGACTCGGGAAATTTCTGTTCAAAGTTTGAATGGTTTGCCCGTGTTCGCACAGGTTTTCTTCGGGTGCTCCTATGCCATGAGACATGTATGCTAGGTTAATTGGTGTCTCTATAGTGGTCTTTAGAGTGTGATTGTGTGTTTGTAAGCCTTACGATGGAGCTGCACCCTGTCTACGGTGGTTACTGCCCTTGCTACCAGAGCCGGCTGGTGTGTTGAGAGGGAGGAAATGAATGAATAAATGGATCTTGTAAAATTTTCTCCCATGATAAATAAATAAATAAATAATGCAAAAAAGACTGTGTGTCATTTAAAGTCTCTAGACTTTAAAGTCTCATGGTGTTTCCTCTTAGCAGAAAGAGTCTGAGAGCTAACTCAGCATGAGGGCTGAAAGCTGTGTGTCTGAGTAGAAGAGAAAGAGATTTTTAAGATGAAACCTTTCCCTCAACTGCTCTCTATTTTACTTCTACTATATGCATGAAATACACACATTGGCATTGTCTGAATCTCAGACCTTCATTTGTATTATGGGAAGCTCATGCCCTGTCTTGTCAGAACTTTGTTGTGCAATAGCAGTTAACGTCAAATCACCAGATTTTCAGACTCCTTTCCTTTCACCAAATCCACTGGCATCTTCATGAGCACATCTTCAGCGAGAATGAAGAAGCTTATGTGTGTATATTTTGATTATGCCTCCATTCACCTGATTGATTCAGACCAATATCTGCATTCTGTTCTCTTTCAGGTCACCTCATTCCATGGTGTGTAATAAATCAGTGTGATTAGAAATCATGCTTCTGCAATGCGCAGTGCAGAAATGGGACCTGGAATGTAGCTGAGTATAATATTCTCAATGTTTAAAACGCAAAGGCGAGGTTTATTTCTAGACTAAAAAAAAAAGATCAAAATGATATCGATATTACATTTCTATTTTTTTCAGACCCTCTCCACTGGCCTATTTATTTTGACTGCCCCATCTTGCTGTATTCTGCTGCTGCTGCATTTTACCAGTAAACTGTCACACAATGACAGTCTTTGTAGTATGAAAAATAAATGTGTAGAATGAGCTTAAAGGCTCCTTTTTGTTCTAAATGATTTTTTTTTTTATTTTGCCGAGCTTCTAACTTTGTCTTTTCTATCTTCAAAGAACGACAGCTAATTTTTAATTATGCTAGAGTACAAACAAAGCCCACTGTTCAGTAGAGCTGCATTCAATACAAAAGAGGCAGCGTGAAATGATTACACACACTACAGCGTCCCAGCACTGGTACAAAAAAGCAGCGATAGTATCTCAGCAATGGATGAGAAGCACAGTGATGTGACTTAGTAAGCCCTATGGGCTGTGTTTTTCAGGCTCTGATACCTGCTGGGCCATCAGATAGAGGGACAGGTCTGTATGTAGCCCGCGGGAGCTTCAGCTCCGTATGTCACTCCTGTGAAATCAGTGCCAGATATATTTGGCTTCATTTTTAAGCGACATGTGCTTCATAAAGGATGTACAGCAAAATTAGAGTTCACTAAACTGGTTATAGAATCAGATATATTTTAAATAAAGGGGACAAAATCTTTAATTCTTAGTGAAAAGTCTGACTAAACAATATATTCAAGGGTCAGTCATAATTTTCCTCTGTAAAGTGGATTGTAATAATTCGTTTGCTTACACTTAATCCACAAGAGGTCAGGGGCCAGCTGGTGCCCACCCGGCAATTCTGGGCATAAGGGCAGGAGCAACCCTAAAAAATTTTGGAGACAACCATTTACCTAGCATTCATGTTCTTAGAATGTAGGAGAAAATCAGAGTACTAGGAGAAAGCTTGTGACAACAAGAGGAGAACATGCAAACTCAACACGGAAATTTCCAGAGTCGTCCCAAATTGAGCCAGTATGGCACCTTAATTTAATTAACTTTAAAGAAATCATTTTTCATTTCATTTTTAATACGGGTGTGCAACAGCCTACCCGCAGGCTAACCAGGGTCAGTTGTTGAAGTGGGATAATATGGAAAAGCATAGAATCACAGAAATGTGGGCAATATACATTACTTGTTTGGAGATATGTATCATGTCCTTCTACGTCGCAAAACATCGGACAATGGGTAAGTAAGATTTCCTAGTAAGTTGTAAGTTGTATGCTGGGTTTGGGATTTTGTAACATGTTTTATCAGCTTGTAAGGTTAGTTTGTCACAGGGTTGTTATACATAAAGGCATAATCTGGTTCGTAGGGAATTAGCAGGTGTGATTGAGGAAAAGCATTTAGAGATTAAAAGCATTCCTGTTGTTAGTATTAGTCAGTTGATTAGGGTTTAGTGGGAAGGACAATATAATGGAGAACAAGGGCACAATGCTAGTAATGCTAAATTCACGGGTTCTCACCCATTTAGCAAGGGTTGTAAGCTTTTGGTAGATGTAGGCACTAAATGTCAGGTTCCACAGTGCATTGCACTTTTTACACTGGGGCCAGATATGGTGTTGTATTCAGAGAATAAATGGATAGTGTTTTTTTTGTGTAGATGGAGTGTAGACGGAGCTTATGAAAGGAAGATGTTGAGGTATGCAGATTTGGTAGCATAAAGGAAGAGAGCAGTGGTAGCATGCGCATGTTAGACTGGTAGAGAAAGGTTTCATAGGGGTTTTTAGCAAAGTTTGCCATATATTTGTTTGTAGGGTTGGGAATTAGAGGTCGAGTGTGAGGGGCAGTTGTAAAAGACTGACCAGTGCGATTAGGCATAAATTCAACCTGAAACTGGTGACGCTGAGCATCTATTACATGGTGCCTGTGGGGCTAGTTATGGCCTTATTCACAAGGGCAGCCAGGAGTATGCCACACAGAGTGTTGCTTGTGTGTATGGTTAGAATGGTGGATATTGTAGTAGGTAAACTCTGTGGGAACATTAACGATATCCTAGATTAGGAAATTGAGCTTGGAGGGGAGTGAGTCTGGGACACCAATCTTACTGTTAATAATCTCTGAGGTGTCCTAGGGCTTAATCCAATGAAACGCTGATGAAGGGAGATGCCTACCTGATGACCTCAGCGAAGATCTTGTTAGTTAGCAGTTAATCTGGTTTATGTGCAATCCAATTGCAAGGTGCAGGATTTAACATCCCACCCGTATTAGTTACTTATCCATTTGTAACAATCTAGCATTTCTTAAATAAAAAATATAATAATAAAGACAGTTTATATTGACAAGCTTTTTTCAGAGTTTTTTGTGCTGGACCCTCAGGATCTGAGCTGTTTAGTTGTATCTATACCACCACATTTTATGCAAGAACTTACCCCACCCCGTTGTTGCAAGCAGCACACATCTGACCTGCAGTGAACTTGAGGTTTGTGTATTCCTGTGTGAGTTTCACAGCCAGAATCAACATGCTTTCTGTACGTTACAGGATTCGGCCCAGAGCTCGGTTAAGCCGAGATTCTTTATGAATACGAATCTAATGTCTTTATAAATACAATTCTATTATGTATCTCTACATAAGCAAGATATTCCAGTATATACATTAAGGCTTGATGCGGGTCATACACAGACACCCCTGAAACCCTATGAGTGGTGTGTCAAAAGTGGTTTAGACATGGCTGCATGCCTTGAATAGAAAGTAATTTAGCAAAGTATAATTGGAGGGAAGTGATAAGCTTCAGCATCTCAGGTTTCATTGCTTAAATTTCATTAAGTAGTTTTTTCCCCCTGCACTTCTGAAAAGAGTCCCCATGAGACATTTGTGTTCACACTATTGTGTTCATGAGTGCTTTTGTGGCTAGTGCAATTATTTTTAGAGCACATGCTGTTTCTTTCCTTTTGCAAATCCCTGTTTAATGTGTTTTCTACTTGTTCCATCTTCTTTTAAAGGGTAAAAGGATTGTTCCCTGCTTTCCTAGAACGCTGTTTATGCTTGTAATGCGGTTTCTCACTTCTCAGTCACAAACATAAATGAGTATCACTGGAGTAAACCCTTGTAGGATATTATACTGGCTTGAACACACAGGCATATATTTGTTCTTCATTTAACGTGTAATCCTGCAAGACAGTAAAGCTCAATTCTTCACTATTTGCTCAAATACAAAGTGTCGTTTTGTGTGTTGTGATGTTTACATGAAGAAATAAATTCAGAACCTGATGTAAATGCTTTTTTAAAAAAATTGAAATTATAATGCATTTTAATGTGCAATGATTCATTCATATTGAACAAGTCATGGCAACTTGGCATCTTTAGAGTACCTAACATGCTAGCGTTTGGGCAGTAGTAGAAAACATGCACACCTGTTGAAACTCTTTGCGCACATTGCTAATGCTGAACACAGATAAATTAAGACTCAGATCGTCCCACATATCAAACCCGGGACCTGCCTGCTATTAGGTGACAGCGCTATTACCTGTGCCAATTTCCATACTCATAAACTTAGGTGGATAAGTAAGAGCCATAATAGTATAGATAAATAAGACTGTATATTGTAATAGGAATTAGTATATTGATCATTTAAATGTGACTTAAGGGCTTTACATGATAGCAGCTTTTTCCCCTCTTTCTCTTTCTCTCTTCTCCACTGGCAGTGTCACATTATGTCTAGAAATCAATGCAGCATTGTAACAAACCACAGGCCCTCTATAAAACGGATTCTCAACGCGCCACTCCGTCGCTCATTTTCTCCCCGGCCGAGTTATTTGTGTCCTCAACCACTAAATCATATTGATTAAAGCTTGTCATGGACTTGAAATGAGGTCCTGTGGGGTCACTCGCGGCAGAAATGGCAGTTTATTGGATTACAGGCTTAATTTGATTTGGAGCGCGGTGTGTGCATCGGAATGTGCAGACTTGCCAAAGAAAGTGCCAATCTTGACCTGACTTTTTGACCTTTTCTAAAAACACCAAGTCTTCCACTAGACTGACATTATCTAGAGGATGTTTTTCACCGTTTAGCTTTTCATTTAGATTAAATACAATTCTATTTCGAAGGCATTATGGCTGTTAAGACACCAGATTTTATAAACTATTGCAACTCTGTTTAATCTCATTCTTAGCAGTGTATAAAGCCTTTATAATTTATAATTAGAGACCCCAACAATGAGATACTCTGCATTAATATCGGGTTGATATGGGCAAAGATATGATGAGTAATTATCAAAATCAATTTTTTTTTTGATTGGATAACTAGATTGTACAGAAAAACATATTTACACACATACACTATATTTCCAAAAGTATTTGCTCACCCATCCAAATTATCAGGAATCAGGTGTTCCAATCACTTCCATGGTAACAGGTGTATAAATGCCTTAGCATACCAAGACATTTTGAACAATTCCATGCTTCCAGCTTGTTTGTTTTGAGCTAGCCCCTTTTTATTCTAACATGACTGTGCACCAGTGCACAAAGCAAGGTCCATAAAGACATAAAACGTCATTTTTCTTTTTTATTGTTAATACATACAATGTGATCATGAAAGGTGGTTGTGGAGCAAAATAGTCTGATATTATTTTTATTATTTGAAAATGATTAATAGAATTAAATACATGTTTTCCTATAATTTAATTGCGTATATATTGTAAAAGATATCACGCTTCATAGAAATGTCCACATGTATCCGTGAAGACCGCTGAAATTTATAAAGTACTAGAAAAGTATACACTATACTACATGCTGTAGTCTGAGATCTTCAGATGCTGGTTTCCTTCCATGCATGGTTCAAAGTGTCCACTCTGGATCTCTCTTTGTTCTGCTACATATCATTCTAATCTGAAAACTCTTTTTTCCTAACATTTCCATGTAAATGTGGTTGATATGTGAATGGCAGCATGGTGGCGCAGTGGATACTGCTGTGGCCTGACTGCAAGAAGATCCCAGGTTCGGGCACCGAACTAGTTTGCATGTTCTCTGCTGTGTTTGTGTGGGTTTTCTCTGGGTAATCCACATGTTTGATTGTTTTCTCCCACATAAAAATACATGCATGATAGGTTAATTTGTGTCTCTAAATTGCCCGTTAGTGTGTGAATGTGTGTGTGCCATATGATGCATTGGAGCCCTGTCTAGGGTTGTTCCTGCCCTCGCGCCTAGAGTTGCCGGGTGGACAACCCTTCCCTGTGACCCTAAACTAAAAATAAGTGGGTATAGAAAATGAATGAAAGAATAATGTGTGAATAATTATTATTATTTTTATTTTTTTTACTTTATACCATGACCTTGAGCATTGTTATTAGCACTTTACAAGTCAAAATTATTATTATTATTATTATTATTATTACTATAAACACAAATATATATATATACATATTGTTATATTTTACTTTACAAAGGAATGATCAATGCATGGTTAACATCAGTTAAATAGAATGCAGTTGGGTACTGTGTTTGTTCCCTATTTGTGATCACATTTTTTTTTAGGATGCTATCAGTGAGTTTGACTATAATTTGTTATGTTGTTTGTTAGCCTTGAAAACAAGCATGACGCTATGTTTATGTGCTGCATGTATAGCTAGTGTAATGATACATGAGAGTTCCAGGCCTGTATCTAAAAGAGAAAGAGCTAATTTGGACAAAAACAGCACAGCTCCAGTTTATTATTCCCTTTCTAAAAAAATCTCATTAAGTGTGACACCGAAGATTAGTTCAGAGGGTCGGAAGTGAAGCAAAAGGCAGGCAGCTACAAATAGCAGCAAGAAGAGAAGTATTTGTTTGCCATCATTAATTTGAGTGTGGAGAGACTCAGAGGAGAAGAGCGCTGATCTGCAAAGGGGTAGAATGTGACAGCCGAACAGGAACAGGTGCCCTATCCATGGTATCTTTCTCTCCCTCTTACTCGCCCATTTTGCCTCCTCGTCTCTTAATTGGGGCGACCTGGCCATCTGCGATGCTGACAAAGGGACGTCCATTTTGATTTATGGCACCTCAGCATGGATTAGTCTGGAGATTTGTGGCCAGTGAAATACCTAAAATACGGTCTGTATCGAGTAAGGGTGAAATAATCAGTATTCAGAGTCATTGAGATGAATTTATTTCATTGATATTCTTTACATAGGTTTAAAATGATTATGAGGCATAGATGCTGTGACATGATGAAACTGAATGCTTGTCCTAGGGATTAAAAATATATATTATGAAAGGCACTGGGAATACAAGGTAAAAAACCGCTTTCCTGAATTCTTATGTACGCAGTAACAATGAAGACTGTAGAAAAAAAGAAATAGCCCCTTTATTTCCTATATTCAGGATGAAAACGGTGAAAATGTGTTCTGAGATGTTACACATTAAAATAGACTCATTACTGTTCTAATTCAAAGTGAAGGTTTTACATTTATGGGCATATTATCCCATCTATATTTTGTCGCAGAGATTCCCATGGTCATTTTTGTTCACATACACACCGGAATTGGACCAAAGAGTCTGCTTTAATGGTGCGTCTAACAGCCTCCTTGCAAGGCCATTAGTCAGTTCTAGTGCATAGACACGGCGTGATATTACATCGCTGCTTAGCAGCTGTCCAGCTCCTCCATTGGGCTCCTTGCATTCCAAAGCCCAGAGCTTTAGTGTTAATTGGACGCTGCTCCATGCCATTGCACTCCTGCTAACCGACATACACTCTGGAGACATTGCTGTGTTAGGAGTGAAGGAGCAACTGGAATCCATCTTCATTTTTGCCTTTCCTTTAAATTTTATACTTTATATTTTTTTTATTTTATGTCAGGATAACAGCAGCATGGGGAGTTTTTTTCTTCTCTGGATGTTTTTCTTCTCGTCTTAAGTTCAAATGCAAAATGGACACCGGTTCTTGATTTATTTTTTTTTTAGAAACAGGCGCTGTGTATTTAAGATTTTTTGTGTTTAAAGATGAATAAATGTTAGGAGAGTCAAGGCTGCACAGCACCATATGAGTCATGATGTGCTCATTTCTGTGCTTGTTATTTCTAGCATTCTCATTATTAGCAGATTTTTGGTCTCCTTCTTTATTTGATACTGTTGAATATATAAGAGCAAGATATCTACAAAAGAACCACAAGAAATATCTAATAGTCTTAAACCTATCGTTTTTGTTGATGCTCAGATTTTTTGCAAAAACGCGCAAACCTTATGCGTTAAATGACCAAAGAAATCAGCTAATGCTCAATCAATGACAAATGACGACTAGATCTCTAATTTACGTATTGGTGCATATTAAATTAGCACTTAGATGAAAAAGCAAACACCTAGCATTGGCACGATTGTGTTTTTAAAAATTAGCTTCTGTAATTATTCTATTTAATTCAGTAACATTTATTATTACATGAATTGTGCTCTGCTCAAGTTAAGCGCTAGTATCTTCTCATTTCTGATTACAAATCAAATGTCGGACAAATTGCAGCGTATATTTCCTTATATACCAGATAATACCTCATTTTTGCAAAGAAATTGTAGATGAATCATCTTAAAAAATTGATAATATTCCAAATTCCACTGTTATGTGGCAAATTAAGGTTTTGCAAATGACTGCTACAAATACTGTTTTATTCCATCAAATAGCTTGATATAGTAATTCATATTGAATTGAGCTTCATTAGCAGTCTATTTGAACATCATGCTTTTAACAGTCATTTCATTACTACATTTTAGTCTCCACATTGCGGTGAATAAGCTCCATACAACCCAAAGTCAAAACATGCCCCCTGCAACAGCTCCACCAATTCACCCCTTGTTAGACACACTCCTTTCAGTTCAAATGCATGTATCAAAGCTGCATTGTGACCTTAGGTTGCATGTTTGTGTTTATTGATGGTTTCTAAACTTTGGGTACACACATGATACCATGGTAAGAGAACAGCCCATAAGTGTGAAAGCATAAACACTGGCACCACACCTCCAGGCTTTATCTGTCATTCTGTTTACGCGTAGCTGGTTATTGTTTCCTTTTGTTATGGATAGTGGACAGTTCAACAGATTTTGATGTAATCCGCAATTAGAGAAATATTATCAGTGAGGCTATGCCTTTGGCAATGTGTTTCTAATCATTTGACCATTTAATGCAATTCCTAATGAGTGCATGGGTACAGGTTAGGAATGCGGAGGTGTTATTTAAAATATCTGAACATTATGTCAGTGAAGTAATCATTCATTTGTTCATGTATGTATTGTGGTAGCGTTAGTGTAATTTAGCTTTCCTTAAAAAGGGACCGTGATCTGATTATATTGCGATAAAAGTGGCACATGCAAAATTCTAATGACTTCTCTGTGGGGGGGAAATTATTTTTTACAATTGTAGCAATAGCCCAGTGCATAAACCATTAAGAAAAGCACATTCGGTTCTTGCTGACCGGGCAGCATGCAGTGCCTCAGAGACTCCAGCTGTTTGCATCTGTCTGCCTGTCAGAGCCAGCGGCCTCCCAGACCCATGCTTACCAGATGCCCCGTCCCCTCAGGTGAACACTACAGCTGGTAGCACGAAGCTCTTTCAGACCCCCTGGCACCTCGCCCGGCCAGCAAACACACAGCCATGTGGACACACAGAAGCTTGTATTAATATACATTAGAGTCCACGTTTGAAGTCAAGAAAGAATGTAATATTTTAAATATTATTCAAATATTTAACC
>JAOUQT010000011.1:9827404-9839348 GCA_025769995.1 Xyliphius kryptos | reverse complement strand
AAGTGTTTTTTGAGTGTATATTGAATGTTCTACATTAACTTTAATATCCTTTCCCAATCGAAATCATGTTATTGGATGAATAAACTCTCAAAATAATTACTTTTAGCATCTACTTCTATATCTTGTCCTTTTTAGGCACTTGGGTTTGTATACACATGGATGTTAGTGTTTATGAACATTGGGGTTTGAAATGTGTTCTTATGCTACAACTTTTATGTTTCCTAACCTTGGAATTTGCATTTCAAATCAGTCTTAAGAACAGCTTTCAATTGCCTCCAGTGGGGTTTGGTGCCAGGTTGCTGACACGCAATGCGAGGCAATTGTGAAACCTTATTTTCTAGGTATTGATCTTGTGGCTGGCTGTAAGATGTAAAAACCAAGACAGATCTGCTGTCAGGTCATACAGTTGGAATCAGAGAATCAATGCTTGGCCACACCGCACCCTCTGTATGAACCTAATTCCACTCATTGGACCTAAATGGAGACGATGAAGTGGATCATCAATCATCAGTTCACAACACATCCATTGGTTAACACTCTGCTCTTTATGCACCGACCGTGTTTGGGTTTGGGTCAGCCTGCTGAGGCCCCCTGGCCAGCACTATGTCGGGGTTTATCAGAATACGCTGGAAGATGTGTAGAATGTTGCTGCTCCAAATTTGATCACTCGTTTTTTTGTTTTTTTCTCCACACTCGGTTCCATTTTCCTGACGGCCGCTGTCAGCTAATAGTCTCCCAAATTGAAGCTTGCAGCAGAGATCGATGATCTCTTTTTTAACTCTAGTTCCATTTGTTCGTTCATGTTTGGTGGGAGGCTGAAATGTTTCAGTACCTTAAGCAGCTCTGGAATTGAAGATTATATCTGCTGCATGACGAGATCAAATCAAATGCTTAGTTGTTTAATGGTGTTTGTCACAGTGTGTCTAAGGTCTGGCAGCTCAATCAGTCTTCTCTCTTACAGGTTTCTGGTGCTCATGGTTCCATCCCGGGGAAGTCGGACCTTCTGAAGTCAGGAAGCCCCAAATCGACGTTAAAGCACATATGGACAGAAAGCAGCAAGGACTTGTCAATAAGTCGTCTCCTGTCACAGACTCTTAATGGAAAGGAAAATGCTACAGCCCTGGATCTTCGCTATGACACACTGGAACCCTTTACGGAATGGGACCTGTGGGACTGGCTGAGGAACGCCACTGACATTCAGGACTCACGGCCAAGAGCCAAGCGACGGCCCATTGTCAAGACGGGTAAATTTAAGAAGATGTTTGGCTGGGGGGACTTTAACTCCAATATCAAAACCGTCAAGCTCAACCTGCTCATCGTCGGCAAAATCGTCGACCACGGCAATGGTACTTTCAGCGTGTACTTCCGGCACAATGCCACAGGCCAGGGGAATGTCTCTGTCAGCCTGGTACCGCCAACCAAGATAGTGGAGTTCGATGTAACGGCACAGCAGTCTGTCATCGACGCCAAGGACTCCAAGTCCTTTAACTGCCGCATTGAGTATGAGAAAGTGGAGAAGGGCTCCAAGAACATGCCCTGCAACTACGACCCTTCCAAGACCTGCTTGCAAGAGCAGACGCAGAGCCATGTCTCCTGGCTTTGCTCGAAGCCCTTTAAAGTCATCTGCATCTTTATCTCATTCTACAGCACTGACTACAAGTTGGTGCAAAAAGTCTGCCCGGACTATAATTACCACAGCGACACCCCCTACTTTCCTTCCGGCTGAAGAAAGCCGATGTTTTAAGGAACAGCACAGGCAAAAATGGGATGCTGCTTTTCCCAAACACAACAATAATGTGTTACTTCGAAACCCCCCAAAGCCCAATGCCTAATAATCCAGATTGCTTTCACTCTCATAACCTGCTTAATACACCTGGATCTTCTGTTTTTTTTTTCTTTATAGATGACTTTAGTTGTGATCGTCTTCTTTATAAGTTATTTTGCAGAATTCTTTGTCTAATAAGTGGTAGAGCCTAGAAACATTTAATTTCCCTTTCACATCCCTATAAACTGTGGTATAAACTTCCTTTTATCATCTTGAAAATATTCTCAATATGATTTTTAAATGCCCTCGACCACGTCTGGAAATGGAGACACCTGTACAGGTGTACTAAGAAAGACACATCTCCCGAAAAATGTTTTTTTTTCACAGAATTCTAACATCTGGAGCCATGAGACATGTGATGGAACCTGAGGTCACCACAGCTGAGATGTTTGGCTATTTTAAAATGAACAGCGGTTCCAAAGACTTTATGTTTTTGTTCTCCAACTGTGATATTCCTGGATTGTTTAAGCCACACCGTGTCCTGTAGTTTTAATCTGATCCAGCAGTGGTCCAAGACCTTTCTCATAACCATTATACCACACCGTAATGTATTGGATCCTATACCTTAGAGATTAATTTGTATAAATGGTTTGTATTGTACATAGCTGACCCTGATTAAGCCACTACTGTACATGCCCGTATCCAAAGTCTGCCAGGACCTATCCCGTCATGCTGAACCCGGTTCTCGCTATACCATCAGACATACTGTATACGTTTGTTCTTGGTTCTTGGACAAAGAAAATGTTGCTGATGTAGATGTACATTTCATGAATCTTATGCTCTTGTACAGCGGTTGTAAAAGTTTAAAAAAAAAATACAAATATTTATCATCTGTATGATCATGGTTACGTTCAGGGCAAATGGCGGATGAAAATGGAAATATAAATAAAATACAAGACGTTTTATCAGTTAATCTTTGGGTTGTTTTGCGTTAACTGGAAAGATCTGATGACTAAGTAATAAAGGCCTGATTTAGATCTTCATCCTTGTGTAAGAGTCAGTCTGAGGTAAAACAAAAAACACAAGTCATTCATTGTTTAACTGTTTATCTGTGAAGGGAAATCATTTTGGAAAACTGTCCTCAACTCCATCGAACACATATTGAATGAATACAAATGCAGTGCAGTTTGCAGATTTAAGTTGCTGATTGTGCTGGGTGATTGTGAGCTCTGATGGTGGTGTAAGTCAGTTGTTACACTTTACAAACATCTATATTTATTGGTTGATTTATTACATGACTATGTGATCCATTAGGGAATGGATCTGGTTTTAACTGTGGAAAATGTTGGTTATGTTCTTGCTCACACTGGAACATGAATCCTGTACAATGTGGAGCCGTTGCGATCGGAGGTGGAAAGCCATAACATTTGTTCAGGGAGCCCCCAGAATCCGAGACTTGGCAGCTTGAATCAGACGGGTGTTCGGAGGCTCCAGTGAGAGAAATAAACCGTCCAGCAGCCTTACAGCCTATCAGTAATTAAAAAAGGATACCAGATTTCTTAGATGGGATGTTCCAAAAGATTTACAGAGCTCCGTTTGAAGTTTTTAATTTCACTTTTTAATTTCTCCTGGGCATTGAGGTGGTGTGTGAATACATCCAGGTATGAACTTAAACTATTGTGATTTTAATAAGACATTTTATTCTTTTGAAATCTTTATTTTCATCACAATGTGAGGTCAGACACTGATGTTGGAAAAGACAGACTGGCTTGTAAACGCCTTCAATCTTGCCAACTTAGTAACTTTGTCACTATATTTACAAACTTTTCAGACTGCTTAGCAACTTATTTAAAAAAAAAAAAAAAACTACAAATCTAGTGACTTTTGATGGTGTTATTGGAGATTTCTGAAGTCTTTCGAAGACACACACGTTCATCAATTTCTGTCCTCAGAGAACATTTTCAGCACTCAGCACAACCCGCATAGCTTCACGTCCAAACTCCAGCTAAACAGCGCACACCCAAAGCTGCCACTGACCCCGCCCCCTAATGATGGAGTGTGATGTAAATATAAATACGTTTATCTTACACAGTGTCAGTCACTCACCCATCCACGGTATGTGCCTCTATGTAAACAGCTAAACATCTAGCTAGGTAATTGTAAAAATAAATAATGTAATGTGGGTCTACACATTAAAGTCATTAAGTTTTAAGAAGTCAAAGGCAAAAAAACATCAGAAGAATAGAAGAAGTTCATTTATTTTAAGTTCCTTTGTAATTCTAGGGTTAGGGTTTTTTGTCTCCCTTTTTTTCTGTCTCTTAATGTTTATTCCTTAAAAACTATAATGGACTATTATTGAGGACATCATTTAGCGACTTTCAGGCCAATAGCTACTTTCCTTACTGAGGAGTAGGCACCAGTGATTTTCATTCTAGTTCATCCCACAGGTGTTGATGAGGTGGCGGTCAAAGCCACCATGCATTAATGAACATTTTTACTTTTTACTGGCACTTATTTATACTGAAACAGGAAATGCCCTTTCCCAAACAGTTTCCATAACACTAAAAGCATGGTACTATTTAAATTACATGGTAGGTGCTTGATTATTTACAACTGTGACACCTGAAATGCACACAATCACTTAAGAAAGGGTCGTCATCAAACCTCTAACACAAAAGTACTGTGTAATATATTTTGAGATTGCTAATTGTATTAGCATTCCACTTTATTTGAGCCCTTTAAAGTTCCATGGTATTAGTTCTAGGTTTTGTTACTAAAGGAACTCCTTAAGGTACAAAACCTGCTGACCTTTAATGGTTATTAAAGATGTTACAGTTCTGTAACCCCCCATCCCAGCAGCCCTTTTAAGTTACAGGTTAAAACACATATCAAAAACTGACAGGTGATTAGTTCTTTTCTAGAACTTTTATGTCTGCTAATGTTTACAGAATGAAAAGGTTCTTGTATTATGGGTTGTATCTTCAGGGCTGACTGAGTCTATAACAGCAGTCTGTCATCGTCAGAACAAATCCAGTCAGAGGAGAGTTGCACAACATTTGTTTCTATTAAAACATTCTTATTCGAATAAAAAAAACCCTCTGTTATGGCTGAAGGGAATGTCGTGTTAACGTACGATTGAAATACATCGTGTACGGATGGGAAGCTACAGCGCTCATGTTTAATATCAATATATATTAAGTTAAGACACACGGTATGTGCAGAATCTCAACCACATACTGCTGGTGATAGACCGTCTGGTGACATCACAGACTTATGTTCTCATCTCACAGCCCGAGATGCAGGGTTCTATTTTCTGAAATGGTGGGTTGCGACCTAAAAGTGGGTCAGTTCCGTGGATCCTCTGTTTTCGTTGACTTCAGATATCACCGGATTGTCGATGTCTCTGTGTTCGTCAGTTGCTTCAGATTTAAATGGACGTGATCATGTGACATGATATTTATTATTTACATTAGACTTTTATATAAAATTTTATATAAAGTAATTTAAAATAGTGTACATATAATTCCTTTGTTCTGTTTTCAGTATTAATCTCCAACTTTATTCTCTATATAATTAGTTTTATGTATTTTGGGAGTCTCTATAAGAGACAGAGTGAGATGTGTTTCTGACAGGACAGCCTCCTCGTTGCCATGGTATCCACTATTCATTTATGTTATCTTTAAATTTGTGGGGATATTCGGAGGCAAAATGACGAAATGCCCAGAAATGCATAGCCGGAGTATTTAAAATGTGAATTTTCATTTATTGAGGAAAATTTTCTCAGTTTCTTAAAGTACTTGCTCTTTGCATGTAATGTGTTTTTGAAAGCATTTTTTAAATATAATATTTTTATCAGTTTGTTTTCTTTAAAAGTGGGTCATGACTTAATGACCATCAGGATATGTGGGTCCCGAGTGTTGTGAATGTTGTGTGTTGTGTGTCCCATGTTTCACGTAACTGGTGGTTCCGGCCATTTGGAACTGTTTTTAAACTGGAACGGCTCCTGATTCCCTCGGCCTGAATATGGGATTGGCTTTGAACCATGGGTGTTCCCCCTCTCCCTCTGCTTTTATCCTCTTGAGAGTCTCCTCCACACTTTGGCTGACTTTTGTGTTTTATTTTCCATGATCTCTTATGAATAATCTCATCAGTGCCATCGAATCTCATTAAACACAGCAATGAATATAAAGCTCATGAAACTCTGCGTGTAGCTGAGAGTCTTGCAAGGAACCAGGAATGATAATGCGTTTAATACGTTTTCCTGGTCCATCAGCAGCCCTCCCTCCCGTGAAGGCATCAGAGAAAACTGCATTTCTACCCTCTGGTGGGTCAGAACATTTCGATCTCTGAAACATGCCCCGCAGCAGAATCATAATGAAGTGACAGAATGAGCAAGTCGAATATGTATTTAATTTACATCTCTGCCTGACACCCGCCTCACCCGGCCTGGCTCAGTCAGCGCGGCCCAACCCGGCCCGGCCATCTCGCCTTTTCATTTTAACATTATTCAATAAACATTACCTGCTAACCACCGCTATGACAGATGTCTTTAATACCAGCAGATCGGATTGTGCGTTCAGCTCAGCCTTGTTAGCGCCGGGCGTCAGTCCCAGGAGAGCGGAGCAGCAGACCAGATCGAAAATCAAAATCTCTTGGACAATGGGCTTCAGTACCTGGATGAACATTAGAGCATCTCTGCCAATCCCATCTGAACTCCTGGGTGCTGCTTTTACCTCCACAGAAATTCTGCTTTAATCAAAAGCAGAATAGGATGGGGGGGGGGGGAGAGACCCTTGGTGCCTCTGGGATATTTTTCCATTAACCATTCTGACACATGACTGACTGTGGGGGATTATTGGTTTTTGAAGAACTATTAACAGCTGTACATTTGCATTTTAATACAGTTCTCCTCCACTACTAATGCAATTTTGCTTCTCGGCTTTGTTGCTGGCGTGTTCCTCCAGCAATTCGGAGCAGCGGCGGGGAAAAAAGGGCCCTCGGCTTTAATCATTTTAATTGCCGTGAAAAATTAGTTGCCATTAATCACCTCTGTATCTTTGCAGGGCTGCTGGTGTACCATAATGTCATGCTGCTCATCCCTTTACTGAAAACCTTCCACAGGTGTACCTGCAGAATTTTAATTGGCCGGAGTAATGAGGATGCCAGATTGGATTCGTTGTTGCTAAACCTCTTCCGTGGTGCACCTTTGAATCTTCCCTTTACTTTTCGGCATGACAAGTGACCTTTCTTCTCTCTCGGCTCTGGGAATCTCAGCAGTCTTCCATGACAAACTGTTTTGGCGTTCTGCAATCACTCCTCATACCTGTTTAAAGGTTTTCGATTGGGTGCGGCTCTATTAGCATGACCCGTGAGCTGCTTATACGCATGTAACATTTCCTTTTGATTTTTTCGAGCTGCTCAGCCGTGAACGGTGAAGAAACGCTAACCTTTACAAGAGCACATCCATTAGCACTTTTTTCTCTGAACTTGGAACAGTGAGCACGCAGCATCACGCAGCACACATTGGGCTTCAAAAAAACGTTAGCTCGAGTTGTTAATCCTGATCTTGTTTCTCAAGAAGTCATAATTGTCCATTACTAATTAAAATTTATGAACATTACCAACACTAAGCTACTGGTTTGGTTCCCATAACAGATATATGCATGACATCGCTGGGTGCCGTCATTCAGGTTCTGGTTTTTCTTACCGTTGCTATGCTGTTGACACTCAGCTTAATTAGTTTTTTCCCCTGACGACTCTTCCATCTCAAATCGGATATCCGCCTGCTTTACCGACATATCTGTTTGGATGAAGGCCCGTCATCAAATCAAATTTGGCAAAAACTGAGTTACTCATAATTTCAGCTAAACCCTCAAATCATCATGACTATTACCGGCTCCAAAATCTCTCCAAATGACTCGGCCCATAACCTCCGCAATCTCTCTAACTGACAAAGTCCGTAGCCTCCACGATCTCTACAACCAACTCTGTCTGTAACCTCCACTATCTCTCCAAGCACTCGGTCCATAACCATGGTTTCACAGTTGACAATCATTTTAAACTTTCAGATCAGGTCACTAAAACTGTCCGTTCCTGAAGATTCATTTTGTACAACATCAGGAAAATCAGACCTTTTTTTAAATGAACAGGCTACTCAGCTGCTTGTCCAAGCCCTCAACTTATCTCAGTTCGACTAATGTAATGCTTTGCTTGCTGGTCTTCCACTTCCACAATCAGTCCTCTTCAGCTGATTCAGATTCTCGTGTTTAACCAGCCCAAGCGAACTCATATCCCTCCATTCCCCCGTTCTCTCCATTGGCTCCCTCCAGCTGCTGCATTCAGCACAAGGCACTGACTGTGACCTCCAGGATAATCTCTGGATCTGCCCCCTCTTACCTTCAATCCATCTTTACTAAATTCACTCCGACTCGTTCCCTGCACTCTACCGATTTAACCTCACCATGGTACGTATTCTCACTCCATTTTGTTCACCACTGCTAAATGGTGGAAGCTAACACTATCCATAAGGCTGAGTCACATAGCATCTTCAAAAAAGATTCACAGACACTAGTTATGAAGAAAAAAAAAACTGCCAGATCGAGTAATGCACAGGTTTTGAGGATTTTTTCTTAACTACTGACTTGTGGATGTTGTTTGCACAATTGTAAGGCATTTTGGATAAGGGCATCTGCTAAATGACTAAATGTAATCTAAAGGTTGATGCATCTTCTTTACCTATACATGCCAAAACCCTCACTGACATCACTAATTCTCCCACTTCCTGAGTACCTACACGACTGAAATTCGGCATTCTTATTCCCTATCAGGTCCTTGGGAAAACTAAGTACTTTACACCGTCCTACATTTGCTGGTTCATAGCTATCAAAAACAAGCCCCATCTAGCATCACATTGGGGTCTTCCCGAGTACCCACAAGGCTGAAACTTGACACTGTGATTCCCTACCATGTCTTTAGAAAAACTAATGGATTCTTGCTTTTCTACGTTCGATTGTTCATCGCTATTGCCATTGAATGCAACACCTTGGATAAATTGCAGTCTTGGCGAGTATCTACAAACCTAAAACTTGGCTTCCTTTGTTAATTAATAAACCTACTAATTAATTTCCACACGAAAGCGAGTGCATGGATACTACACATATATTTCATGTATTCATTTCAGATTTTTTTTATTGCCACAAAACCCACTCTAAAATAATATGTTGAATTGAAATATATGAACTCAAATCTATCACTCGGATGGCATTGTGGCTTAGTGGTTTGCACGTTCTCCTCTCAGCGCTGAGGATTCCAGGTTTGTTTCCCGATTCGGAAGGAGTTTCCTTGTTCTCAACATGTCCAAGTGGGTTTCTTCCGGTTTCATTCATGGATTCATATTAAATTATATGCTCTTAATTCCCCCTTTTGTGTGTGTGTGTGTGTGTGGCTGTGTGAGTGAGTGTGTGCCCTGCGAGGGATTGGCGCCCTGTCGTGGGTTTTTTCTCTGAATGGGCATGAAGAATCCCACCATTACCCTAGATTAAGCAGATGATAATGAACTTCCATGTAGCGCAGCACGGGTATTTAATAAAGTCTTTAAGACTTTATTTAATAGTTTAATATAACTATTATAATTTTTTTAGGACATCAGAAACCAAACCACAAATCTTTGTGTCCTTTCCAACAGAAACTGTTAGATGCGTGGGGTTCCAAATGCCCATCTAGGGGGAGAACATCGTGGGTGCTGAGCAGATACACCCAAGGCAGGGTGCCAATCTATCACTGGGCCCACACTCAGACACACACACACATTATGTAGGGGCATTTTAAAGCAGCATAATTCACCCTAGATTTTTGGACTGTGGAAGAAAACCAGAGAACTCAGAGGAAACCCACAAGGATACAGGTAGAAACATGAAAACTCCACCCAGATCGGGATTCATACCTGGATTCACAGCGCTGAAATGTGATTATGTTTAATAGTATTACTTTATAAAGTTTCTGAAGAACTTTAAGGGATCTTTAAAAGTCACATCTCTCAGTTCACGTTTAAAGAGAGTTCAGGATAATGATGAAACTATTTTCTTCGTAAAGGTTGATTTAATGTTTAGAAACACTTTGTGAATTCAGCTTCCCCTTAGGCTGTTATTTTACCTTTAAACAATTAAATTTCTAAACCACTCTGAATCACCCCTTTTCCCCCTTACAGCCTCAAAAAATCTATTTAAAGTAAATTACCTTGTAAAAAACACACACACACTCTGCTAAAAGGTTACCATCATATTTAATAAGTTAAAGTTCCCCAGGGAGACCTGGAGGGCCTCGAAACTCTGCAGCCCTCATACACATGTTTGTTATTCGCATAAAAATTTGATTGCGCCATAAAAAAGGTAATTAATGCAGATTGGCTGTGAACGTGTGCATCCCAGGAGCCCTATTGTCTCATCAAATATATTACCTTTTAATTATATTTAGCTCATTCACATGATTACTGATGCCTACGACTGGTTTCTCCCGTTACCTCGTAGAGTTTCATATTTCTTTAGATGGTAATTGATTTGTATGAATGTGTTGGATCTGTAAAAAGGCTGGAACTAATTTATTGGTTAATTGTCATATTTGTTTTTTTTCCCATCAAGCAGATAGCTTTATTAAAGTAAAGGAGATATACTGTTGAACTGTGGAATCATTATCATTTGGTGATGTGTTTTTAGGAGGTGCTTCACAACAAGGTTTTAATAAAATGATTTAAAATACTGTATACATAATTTATTTGTTTTTAGTATTAAACTGTACATGTATTTTTCATTAAATGTGTTTTGATGCATGTTGGAGATTGAACGTGAATGTAAAAGTTCTTTAGTTTTTATCGATTTCAGATTTCACTGATTGTTTGCAGCCAGATTAGCAAGGAAAACAGAGGTTCCAATGTACATTTAATTTTTTAAGCACATTATCTTAGTGAATAGCACATTTGTTTCTTAGTGCTGAGCTGAGGATTCCAGGTTTGAATCCCGATCTGGGTGGAATTTCCATGTTCTCCCTATGTCCGCATGACATTCTTCCCTGGTTGAACATGAAGAACTCCCCATGACCTTACACCGTGTTCCAAATCATTATGCAAAAAGTGTTTAGGAGTGATAAGGTGATAAGATTAGGAGGATTTTTTTGTTTATCAGTTAAACTCATTGATGGTTATGTGTGTCAGGACCCTTTATATCACTGAAAGCAATTGCAGACACCTGTACTAATTAGTTAGGCAGGTGTGTTCAATTAAAGGCAAGACTACTTAAGAAGGCCACATCATTAAGCAGCCTACATTTTCAGCCAAAATGGGAAAGAAAAAGGATGTGTCGGCTGCTGAGAAGCAATAAATTGTGGAGTGTTTAGGTCAAGGCATGACTACAATCAACATTGCCAAGACACTTCATCGTGATCATCCCACAACCAAGAAGTATGTAGCTGATTCCGAGCACACACGTGTGCGTGCTGATATGGGAAAATTGAGGACTCTTTCCAACAGTCTATTATGTCAGGTTAAAAGAGCAGCTGCAAAAATGCCTTGTCATAGCAGCAGACAGTTTTTTGAAGCTGCTTGTGCCTCCAATGTCCCCCGAACAACAAGATGCAGGGTCCTTCAGGGGTTTGCAGCTGTGCATAAGCCATTCTGTCAACCTCCTCTATCCACTGCACACAAGCAGAAACATCTTCAGTGGGCCAAACAATACATGAAGACTGAATTCAAAACGGTTTTGTTCACTGATGAGTGCCATGCAACGCTCGATGGTACAGATGGATGGAGTGGAGAATGGCTGGTTGATGGACACCCCATGCAAACTACGGTGCCAACAAGGAGGAGGTGGAGTAATGTTTTGGGCTGGAATCATGGGGAGCGAGATTGTCTGCCTCTTTAGGATCCCTGAAGGGGTAAAGATGACCTCCATGTATGTGGAGTTTCTCAAACAGCATATCCTGCCATGGTTCAAGAAAAAGAACCGTGCATTCCGCAGCTAGATCGTTTTCATTCATGATAATGCACCGTCTCATGCTGCAAAGAACACATCTGCATCTCTGGCTGCTTTGGGAATAAAAGGGGACAAACATGGCGTGGGCCCCCATGCTCCCCTGACCCCAACCCCATTGAGAAACTCTGAAGCATTATCAAAACGCGTGTCTATGATG
>JAOUQT010000011.1:9770665-9788392 GCA_025769995.1 Xyliphius kryptos | reverse complement strand
ACCCTGGAGCAATGAGGGTTAAGGGTCTTGCTCAAGGACCCACATTGGTAACTTCAGTGGACCTGGGATTCGAACCCACAACCCTTAGATTGATAGTCCAACACCCTAACCACTGAGCTACCTCTCCCTTCAATTGCGCATTGCGCAGCACATGTATTCCACTAGTTATAAATAAATCAAATGCCTCAGTAAATAATAAATAATGTACAACTTTCCCATGATTTAAACAAGTGGCATGTTAACAGCTTGGTATGGACTGTGTTGAGGGCAATAAAATTAGACTACACAGGTGCAGAGGTTTCATCGTGAGAGGTCAGAATATTCCAGCACCTCAGTGATGGACGGTTCTACCATTATATCTCTGTGTAACCGGTCTGTGTCAGTGGGGATTTAATGCTTAGTTGTTACCTTACCTTCATAGACTGAACTATGGACCCAATAACAAGATTGAGGAACCCAAAGTGTCAGAGTCAGTTCAGAAGTGACATTTGTAAGTCATGGCAGATGGCAGACATCAGCAATCAGACTCGGGGTGCAATCAGGAAAGAACGTTGCGCTGATGATTAAGAGGAGGTGACGGAAAAAAACGACGGATAGACCGAAAGAGAAAAAAGAGATTTCGATAGAGAGAGAGGAAGAGAAGGACATTGCAGATTCCCTCAAGACTGTCAAGTGGTGTCGAGTTAATAATCAGTTTGTTCTTTTTTGATTAGACTCTAATCATGGCCCCAAACATCATGCGAAGCTGCTTACACTTCCACTAGTCTCTGTTAAGCAACATTGACTGGATAAAAAATATTTAAACAAACAGTGTGAGAGAAATCAACAGCTATTATCTATTAAAGACCCCTGGAGTTTGAATGATGACAATATTTACTTGATTAAAAGCTTTAAATTGCAGCCGCATCTTCATGTAGGAGAATAAACGAATAAACAAGGTGACGCACAAGCTACAGAGACTTTTTTATGCAATGCACAGTGAGCTGTGGAAATGCTAGACAAATTTAATTTAACGTGAAGGGTCTTCTGTGGATGTACAAAGTCTAGACCCCAGAGCAGGGGTGCTCCCACTTTTCAGGCCTGAGATATATTGTGATCTACCAGGGTTCATCTTTTTTTAAGCTTTAATGTTTAACCTTTTTACCCACATCATGTTGATATTATTACAATACAAGGCAATGTGAAAAAAAAAAACATTATTCTGATGACCAGAATGCTGTCAGCCAGGTGAAAGGAGTCTAAACAGCCAGGTGGGAAAAGACTGAACATTAGCTGATGCCAATTCTCAAGCAGGCTTTCGAATGATCATCAGTAAGGGTGCATATGTGGACGTCATTATTTTCATGTTCGGATTCTTTTCTTCAGACAGCAAGTTCCAAAACTGCCCAGCAGAGGCGCTTGACTTCAATTGATTGTCAGTGTGCAGGACTAAAATTTTCTCCTCCAAAGCAAATATGTCATCTGTATGTAGCAGGAGATCTGAATCCTCCCCTTCAGCTTCTTCTATGTACTAGACATCTATGTATTGGAAACGCCTGCCTCAGAGGCTCTGAAAGCATTCAGAATGAAACGGATCATCAAATTCAAACAGGACTTTCTCATTTATCAATTAGGACCAGGGTGGTCAGGTTTGATTCCCATATTTTGTTTCCTTTCCAATGTAGTCACCTGCGCCACCTGCAGACACTCTGTAGAGATGTCGTTCCTCTGGCGATGTCAGCGACTTCATCATGCTCCAAGTGCCAGGGTCTTCGAACAGCCTGGACAGGTCACGGTTACAAACATAATGTCGTCTCGCAAATCCGATGTTTTACCATCAGACAGACAGTGAGACGATTACTTCAGCAGTGCCTGGGTTCAGTTGAAATCTTTTGTCTGTTCTCCCAGTATCTGCCTCCTGCTTTTCAAATAAGCAAATTAGCTTAATTTCTCCAGTGATGCTCCCTTCTACAAATTCAACATATGATCTATTAACCAAAACAAACACACCAATGGCGCAGGATTCACTGTAAAACCCACAGATGGATTCTCATCCACAGACCACAGAGTATCGAGCTCCTGCATAAAAACTGCTCCTACATGAGAATGAGGAAGAACCCTGCACTGCTAATGCCCCGTGAGTCAGGCATTACCTGTTTTGTGATGTCACCATTCATAACATAAACACAACTCAAACTTTTAGCATTAATCACATCAGTGTGTGGCAGGTGGAGATCAGTGTTCGGTGGCCTAAAATGGTGCCAACTCACTCCCAAGGGACGATCGCTCTGGAAATGTGTGCCAGGCTCTCAGGTCCTCGAGGGCTGCCTGTGCCGTGTGGCATCCCACTCACTACGCGGCCGCCCTCACGCACACACACTCTGCAGCCTGCGAAATTGGGCTGAACTAATTAGAATTTAAATGAAACCATAATTGGACATTTTGTGCTTGTCAAGCAATGAGCGACAGATGGGTGTGTAATTACATTACAAGTCTGACATCATGGCGGCTTGTGTATGAGCTGTGTTCGGCACGCCCTTCATAGAGAGCAGGCTTCCAGGAAATGCAGCTCCTTAATGATCCACTTATACCTGTTTATCTGGACCTGCCATCGGTGTTCAAGGTGCCGTACTACATTTAATATCCAGTGTAATATATCTGATTTGATCTACTAGCTTTCCGGGTGGAGGATAGCAATGCAGGCACATGAAGGACACGCAGACATCGTACTGGATTAAACCCAACCTTATACAACATCCCCTGGGACCCACGTTCTCATGGTCATTAAGTCGCTACCCACTTTTATAGAATACAAACCAAACTAATTTATTTTAAATTTCATATTTCTCATTTAAGTCAATCTACACCCAGTTAATTCAACAAAATACACCGCTCAAAAAAATAAAGGGAACACTTAAACAACACAATGTAACCTCATGCCAACCACACATCTTATCAACCTGTCCTGTTAGAAAGCAACACTGATTGTAAATCAATTTCACTTGCTGTTGTGCAAAGGGAACAGACAACAGGTAGAAATGAGAGAAACGGTTTTGCATGTGGTGACCACAGACCATTTCTTTGTTCTCAGCATGAGGCGGTGTCTACAACTCACAGATGTTGCTCAGGTAGTGCAGCTTATTCAGGATGGCACATCAATGCCAGCTGAGGAAGAAGGTTTGCTGTGTTTGTCAGCACAGTGTCCAGACCATGGAGCAGATACCAGGAGACAGGCCAGTACACCAGGAGACATGGAGGGGGCCGTGGAAAAGAACATCTAGCGCCTCATCAGGAGCATGCCCAGGCATTGTAGGGAGGTCAAACAGGCACGTGGAGGCCACACACACTACTGAGCCTCAATTTAACTTGTCTTGAGGAATTTCCACTAAAGTTGGATCAGTCTGTCATTTGATTTTCCATTTTGATTTTGAGTATGATTCCAAATCCAGACCTCCATGGGATAATAATTTTGATTTAAATTTGATTTACATTTGACTAACCCCACCCCACTTTAGTTTTATTTTTTATTTTTAATGAATTAAAAACATTATGACATTTAACATAATGGCATTCACATTTCCCACTATCTGTGTTTTTTTTAAATAATTTAATTCAATCATTATTTTCTACTTAATCATCTCCTAGGGTCGCGGGCAGGTTTCCACTGCCCATCCAGGGGAGAACATTTTGGACGCTGGGCAGATAGAACCAGGACAGGGCGCCAATCTATCGCTGGGCATACACTTCCTCACACACACAAACCATAGAGGAAATTTAGAGCAGTCAATTCACCTTGAATCCATGTTTTTAGACTGTTGGAGGAAACCAAAGAACCAAGAGGACACCCACACAGACACAGAGAGAACATGGAAACTCCATCCAGATTGGGATTCAAACCAGCGTTGAACGTCAACGGTCAACATGCTAACCACTGTGCCGCCCATCTGTTTTTATATTGATCCAAATTAATAATACACAATGATATATACAGTGTCTTCCAAAAGTATTTGCCCCCCCTTAAAGTTTTCATCCTTTTGCCACAATTCAGACTTCAAACATAAAGATATGAAATGTTGATTCTTTACAAAATATTACAAACAAGTGGGACACAATCGTAAAGTGAAATGAAATTTATTGGATATTTTAAACTTTTTAAAAAAATAAAAAACGTGGGTCGTGCAATTTCAATCAGCCCCTTTACCTTCAGTGCAGCAAACTCACTCCAGAAGTTCAGTGTTGATCTCTGAATGATCCAATGTTGACCATAATGACTGATAAATAGAATCCACCTGTGTGTAATCAAGTCTCTGTATAAATGCACCTGCTCTGTGATATTTTCAGACTTTTGTTTAAAGCGCAGAGAGAATTGTGAAGACCAAGGAACACACCAGGCAGGTTCGAGATACTGTTGTGGAAAAGTTCAAAGCCGGATTTGGATACAAAAAGTTTTCTCAAGATTTAAACATCTCTAGGAGCACTGGGCCACCAATCATATTGAAATGGAGTATCAGACCACTGCAAATCTACCAAGACCTGGCCGTCCCTCTAAAATTTTAACTCAAACAAGGAGAAAACTGATTAGAGATGCAGCCAAGAGGCCAATGAACACTCTGGATGAACTGCAGAGATCTACAGTGTGAATCTGTGGAAAGAGCTGAATACTGCTCTCCATCCAACATCACTGAACTCAAGAATGAGCAAAAATTTCAGTCTCTCGATGTGTAAAACTGATGGCAGCAAAAGGTGGCAATACAAAGTATTAACACACGTCCCACTTTTTACGTTTTTTTATTTCTTAAAAAAGTTTAAAATATCCAATAAATAAATAAATATCCAATCATTGTGTCCCACTTGTTGATTCTTCACAAGAAAATTAAATTTCATATCTTTATGTTTGAACCCTGAAATGTGGCAACAGTTTGAAAAGTTCAAGGAGGCCGAATAGCTTTGCAAGGCACTGTATTTACTCTCTGTCTTGTAAGAACATTTCCTCCTTCAACTTGATCATGTTTCTGCTTTTTTTCTCTGATGCGTTGCTGAACCTGCAAACCTTTTTTGGTGACATGATGGCGCTGAATTTACAGCGTTAACTTCATGTTTACTTTGCAAAGGAAATACATGTAACATGTCCACGTAACGTCACATAAATCCGAGACAACTGGCGAAAACAGAGACGAATTTTTTACGGAGAACACAAACACCGAATCCAGGGATATCCAAAGTCAACCAGAACAGAAGTTCCACCGTCTTTATTCTTTAAAGCGTTCCACGATCCGCCATTTGAGAACTGCAGTTCTACAACACATCATCTCTGATATCTATACCTTATTGACATTATGAAGTACATCTCCCTCTCCTCTCTGTCTTTACCAAATTATTAAGATGTTTGTATTTTTGATCTATTCAGTGTTAATGAGTGTTGCATCCTCAGTTTCCATCGGCAATACGGTAGAACTTCAGCTTCGACCTTCACTGTGTTAATCCCTGACCTTTAGTTCTCATTGCTTATGTAAATATATCTCCAATCGACCTATTAAACCCCTAACGCAATCGAATTCCCATTAATCTCATCTCCTCCAAACCGAGTAGAACGAGCCCCTCGTTCCCTCATTAAGAGCCAAAATCCCATTGAGGGCTTTACAATGGAAACTGCGTGGCACTGATGAAATCTGAGATTAACCCTGAGCATATATGAGTGGATCTGATTTTAATAGCTGTGTTCGGTCTCCAAGATAAGATTAGATTTAAGGCAGGTTCACGTCAGAGGAGCACACCTATAAAGAGTTTTTATAAATGGAAACCATCAGAGACAGTTCTCAGCGCTGTGTTGGAGTGGACAAAAATACGAAGAGAAAATGTGGCGTTTATGTGGAAAAACCATTGAACATCTACAGTCTGCATTGGTTACAATTACAACTAACATGCAGATTAAATGAAGTTTGAGGTACAACCTGAACTAAAAACAGAACTAACACATGGTAAATGTAGTTCCAGGTACTGCCTGAACTACAAACAAAACTAACATGCAGAGTAAATTTAGTTCCAGGTACAACCTGAACTAAAAACAGAACTAACACGCAGAGTAAATGTAGTTCCAGGTACAGCCTGAACTAAAAACACAACTAGCATGCAGAGTAAATGTAGTTTCTGATATGTGTTGTATCTGTGGGTAGTGGTTGTGCACTTTCATGCCTCAGTAGTGCACCACACCTGTCACGTATTGTCTTGCAATCATGTTGGTGTCTTAAACCCTGGGTTTCCCTTGCCAGTTCTTTTTTCCTGTCTTTCATCACGCTTAGTTTCTTGTCAGTCTCGTCCCGTCTGGTATCGCTGAGCGTTTAGTATTCATTTCCTTAGCTTAGCCTTATTTTTACTTAGTCAAGGCCTCTTGAGTTTGTGAAGTCGGGTTTTGTTTTCTAGTTTGCTCCGATACTCGTGTACTGTTTATGTTCTGTGTGCAATGCCGCTTCGTTTTTCTTTCTGTCTGGACCCTACGCTATGACGCCAGCGTGATTTGGAACAGGACCTCAGTGAACTTCCTCGTGGATTTTCTGCTCTGTTCCATGCTCACGCCGTGCCTCTATCTTCAGTTCATTGTGACTTTTGAAACCAAACTATAAATCATTGACTGGTCGTTCTGTTTTCAGTAGTTTTTCCGGGTTGAGGGGCCACTTTTACCACTTAGTTTTATCATAGTTTTATCACTATGACAGAACCAAACAGCCCTCGGAGTCACTGTATTTCAGAGCTGATCAAGCGGCTTCTTCCATTCCTGCCGAACAACCCCAACCACCTGGTACCAGCCTAGAAATTGTACTACAGAATCAGGTGATGATTTTGGACCTCGTCATGCTCGTCATGTTGAGGAGTTATCCATCTCAACGTCTTCCACTCATACCCCAAGAATTCAACCCAGCTTCTTCCCCAGGCCTCTTATTCTCTTATACACACTTTACTGGTTCAGACACCGTTATTATAAAACCTGATACCTATGATGGCAATTTAGATAGGTGCATAGGATTTATTTATCAATGTAGACCCGTATTTGACGATCGTCCAGCAGCTTTTCCTACAGATGTCCACAAGATTACATATATGCATATATGATACGGGGTCATGCTATTATTTCAACCATGGCATGTTCCTACAAAGACTTTCTTAGACATTTTCGCACTTGGGGAACGCTACTAATAGTTTGTTGACCATGCGTCAGGGGTCTCAATCTGTAGCTGAGTTTATTGTGGAATTCCGTAAGGTAGCAGCTGACACTGCATTACGTAGGGTTTTTTGTCACCTATTCCTGTTACCTATTCCCGACTCTCCACTAGCGAACGGTTGTCCAGCAAGAATTCCGGATGATGTTTTTATTGTGGTCAATCCGGTCACCAGGTCTCCATGTGTCCGGTTTGCCCAAAAGACCAGGCTCAACAGTAGGTTTGGGGGTACTGTCCTAACAACTGCCCTAGCCCTAACAACCATGTCACGTTTCACGTTTTTGATGGTAATCACCATGAAAGAATTTCAATTTCTGTCTTCCAATCTCTCAAGTTATTTACTTCCTTAGTTTAGTCTTATTTTTACTTTTAGTCGAGGCCTCTTGAGTTTGTCATGTCTGGTTTTGTCTGGTTTCTGCACCCTATGCTAAGAAGACTTCACTTTTGACACCAGCGTTATTTGGAACACAACCTCAGATTCTCCGCTTTGTTTAGTGCTCACGCCGCACCCCTATCTTCAGTTCATTGTGACTTTTAAAATCGAACTCTGTGACAATAAATCATTGACTGTTTGTTCTGTTTTCAGTACAGTTTTTCCTGGTTGAAGTTCCACTCTTTCCGGAGGTTTTACCACGATAACAGTTTTAGGTAACTTACAAAATGAATGTGGTTCCAGGTACAACCTGAACTAAAAACAGAACCAACACATGGTAAATGTAGTTTGAGGTTCTGCCTGAACTAACACACAGAGTGAATGTAGTTCCATGTACAGAATGAACTAAAAACTGAACTATGATGCGGAGTAAATGTAGTTTCAGGTACCGCCGCAACTGAAAACGGAACTAAAATACAGAGTAAATGTAGTTCTAGGTACAGCCTGAACAAAAAACTGAACTAACACACGGTCAATGTAGTTCCAGGTCCTGCCTGAACTACAAACAGAACTAACCTGCAGAGTAAATGTAGTTGCAGGTGCCGCCTCAACTAAAAACAGAACTAACACACAGTTCGGTTTTTAGTTCAGGTTGTACCTGAAACTACATTCAGTCTAACACACAGAGTAAATGTAGCTCCAGGTGCAACCTAAACTAAAAACAGAACTAACACACAGAGTAAATGTAGCTCCAGGTACAACCTAAACAAAAAACGGAACCTATGTTGTACATTATGAACAGGCACATAAACTCACATATTGCAACTCACACATTATGGGATGTATTATGTGCATAAGTAGTTGTTTCTCTGGAGAATATTTTAAAATCAAAGTTTTAATTGCAGTTTTTTGTGTGTGCAGTATTTGACTTTCTAACTGATTCTGATGCGTAATTAATCACTGCGAGTTGCTCCCCGGTCCTTTCAGGCCGGACACCCACCTCTTATGCTCTCTGTACCGATCGGGTTCCTTCCGAGCATGAAATTGCTCTTCAGCGTGCTCTGTAACCTCTAAAGCAAGTCTGTCGCCCAGCCGAGCCACTCTGAGCTCTAGAGTAAAGCCGCCTCTGGAGGACGCCGCATAAATTCAAACTAAACAAGCAATTTATGCATGAAGAAATCATCCGCATGTACAAATCATTACACAGAGCCCGGCTCAGGCCTCATCTCTTTGTGATTTCTTTGCATTTCGCTGCTAATTTGCAGACATCTATTTGCTGGTTGCTCCAAATGATGCAAGGTACAATCTCTTATTTGAGACTCGACTTTAAATGAAAGGACACAGACACTAACAAGGCCATGATCAAAGCGGTCAGATCAGGGGCTTAAAATTAAAACAGAAGCCTTCTTTCTTGAACACAGACTTCATATGTTACAGGTAGATTCAAGGCATTTGGCTGACGACCAAAATAAATCCAATAGCTTTTCAATAATGACAGATAAAAGACATTGATTTTTAAAAAAACAGTCTGTGCATTAATGACTACAGCTCTCAATTTGTTTCCAGTATTTTATTATGACATGAAATGTCATCTGAATTAAAGAAAGAAACCAGATGCAACCCTTAGAGTCCCGATACTTATTACCTTAAGAGGTGTGTGTAATTTTATTGGTTTCAGAAATTTCACAGAAATCATGTCAACTTTCAGTAAAACCTCATCGTGGCTTCAACAACCTGTAGTGAATACTAAGGGGCTTTTAATCTGTAATTTCTCATCCTATGGTTTTGAGTTTAAAATGATCAAAATCAGTCCAACTTACCACTTAGACCCGGTTTAAAGTTCCACAGTTACTGATCTCTAATGATCAGGACCCCTAAAGGCCAGGTTTTAATAGAGTGGTGGTTGATTTTCAGTACTGCAGTGTCACTGACATGATAATGCTGCGTTAGTTCTGTTTTTAGTTCAGGTTGTATCCAGAACTACGTTTAATCTGTGTTTTAGTTCTGGTTTCAGTTAATATAGTTCCTGATACTTCGGTACTTTAATATGTTTCCTCTGTGATGAAGGCTGGAACACCTGAAATTTTCCACATTTAAGACAGAATGAAAAATGATTTTTTTAATGCTGTTGCTATGGTAACGATAAATGTCATACTTTAGAACAATTCCATTATTACAAACTTGAGAATTACAGCAAACCTTTTCTCCCAGCATGGTATCAATAGAACAGAAATCACTATTCAATCAATTTTTTGCTTTAATGAGTAAAATAAAAGGTATTTTTTTGCACTCATCAGTGGCTACATGCAGAAAGGATGCAAATGTAAACCACTGGTTCGTTTTATTGTTTTGTTAAAGTTAGCACGGTTCATTATAATCACAGAGCCACATCCTGCCTCTTTTCCTCATGACATGGCTCCCACCTCTGCCCCCCTGCCCGCCTTCAGACAGACGTAGCAGACATTTCAGGTTCTGTGTGTTCTCGTGAGAATGCCACAGTGGTGCGAGTGTGTAAGGTGGTGTGTTTGCTGCGTGGCTCACAGGCCCGCAGGTCAACACCTCAAATCTCTTTCTGTCCATCTCTAAATGTCAGAATTCATGAATAATGGCATTGTTTAAAAAGCTCGCCATCTTCTGGAGAGTGCAGCATCAAAGAGTTAAGCCGTTAACCTTCTAAACCTTCTCATACATAGTGTTTAATTTTAGGTTTGGTGCTTTGTACATGGTGGGCCACGAAAAAGCATATGCCTGGAAATATGAACAGCTATTTTTCTCCAGGCTGGTCAGGGGACAGCCGATGATCCTCTGGGCAGTGTTGATGGCCCTCTGAAGAGATCTTTATCTTTCGCTGAACAGCTACTGTACCATGTTGTTATGCCGTATGTCAACACACGGAGTGGGAATAGAAATTATCTGAAGGAATTATGTGACACTTGACTTCGATGGCAATATTGAATGGACCATTAAACATAGGAAGGTGAGAAGTACTTAGATTTTCCAAGCAGATGATAGAGAACCATGATGCCAGATCTTAGCCTTCTAGGTACTTCTAGGTACTAGATGTGACCCTAGAGGGGTCTTGTGTTCAAAATCAAACAAACCATTGAATTTTGGAAAGCAAGAAGCAGTAAATTTTTGAAGGACATGATATAATATGAAGGAGCTTAGTTTCTGCTTTGTAGGGTCTCACAAAGACCCCAATCCATCGGAGATGTTACATTCGATGGCGATAGTACACGAACAATCTATTGTGTGCAAATTGAGCACCCATTAGTTTTTCCAAGGACATGATAAGTAATCACAGTGCTAAATTTTAGCCTTGTTGGTACTCTGGAAAACCTTGATGGGTCTTGCGTTTAATGGCGATATCAAACAAGCCATCAAATTTAGGAACGCAAGAAGCAGTTTTTTGTAGGGACAAGATAGGAATGAAGGAGCCAAGTTTCTGCATTGTAAGTACGCACAAAGACCCCAATCCATTAGAGGTGCTGCGATAGCAAATGTAGAAAAGCAAGAACCGGTTTTTTCAAGGGCATGATATATATTTAAAATGCCAAGTTTCAGCCTTGTTGGTACTCGGGAAGACTCCTGATGGGGCCCTGGAGGAGTCTTGCCTTTGATGGCGATATTAAACGAACCATCAAATGTAGGAAAGTGAAAAGTACATAGATTTTCCAAGCACATGATAGAGAACCACAATGCCATATTTCAGCCTTGTACGTACTCTGGAAGACCTTGATATGACCCTGCTTGCATTAATTGGCAATAAAAAAACAGTATTTTGGGAAGCGAGAAGCAGGTACTTTTTTTAAGGACATGATGGGGAATAAAAGAGCCAAGTTTCTGCTTTGTAGGTACTCATGAAGATTCCAATCCAATGGAGGTGCTGCTTTTGATGGAAATAGCGAATGTAGAAAAGCGAGAACCCAGTTTTCCAAGGACATGGTAGGTAATCACGGAGCCAAGTTTTAGCCTTGTAGGAACTCAAGTAGTGGGAGAATTTGTGATGAGAGTGACATTGAGGTCTTTGGCGTTTATAGGTATAGATAAGCAACGTTAATTTCAACAAACTACCTGAAGTGATATTTACATCTTATACAGTACATACATTTTGTTCTTCATTACATTTAAAATTAATCAGCATCATCGTTGCATATCCTGAACCTCTACCTTCTGTCTAATGATCACCTGTCAGCAGTGCGCTGGGTCCTACAGTGACCTCTATAGAAGAGCCTCAGCAGTGGTTCTCTTTATCCATGCGTCATTCATCGGTGCGTGGCCAGTGCGGCGCGTTTCGCCTCCACAAGGTGAGGGACGAAATGAAAAGATGAAAGAAAACAGGCAATTATCAATCAAGTACCAGGCAACAGATTGGAGCATTTAAGACAGATCATTCATACAAAGATTTGGTGGCAGCATCTCATCGTCTCTGATTAGATTCTGGGAATTGTAAATTGTGGCTAATTAGGCTGTCATGGGTTCATTAGGGGCCCGGTGCCTCGCCTGTGCCTCACCTGCATGTATATTAAAACTCATTAGCCTTCTTGTCTGAGACACTACTTGCATTAATTGCCGTTGATACCACGAGTCCCTCGCTCTCCTTCCCTCGCTCCGTGTTCCCTCTGTCTGCGTGGTTAGATGTAGGAAAGCGTCCTGTGAGAGTTGCTTTTCCTGCGTCTTTTTCTCGTCGTGTAGGTTTTAAATCTCCCCTTCATTCGTTCATCAGCTGTAAGTGCTTATTCCTTAAGGGGGTCACGATGGGAACAAGCTGACAGTCCATTACAGAGCATCTTACTCTCCTCTCTGACACTTTAATAGCTATTTAGAGGAACAGGGTCACCAGACTTAAACGTTACCTGAGGTGAGGATTAATTCCAGATCAAATCCTGGTTCGTGATGCGAAGCAGCGTCAACACGGCACAATGTCTCTGATTCTACAGCCACAAGGTGGAGCAATAAGGTGGATTTGTGTTATAAGAGTGTACAGTGAACGCATACAAGGTTTAAACTCCAGCAGCACTGCGCCGTCTAATCCACTGGTACCCATGATTCATTATAAAACAGGTAATTCCAGTCCCTAAATCTTTGTACTTACACAGTAGCTTTCCTACTGTACTTACACACAGAGGTGTGTGTCCTGGGAGGCAATTGGGGTTAGGTCCTGATCCAACTTCAGCAATATTGCTTGGAGGGACCGGGAATCGAAACGAGGACCTTTAGGTCGCAGTGCTGGCTCCTTAACCACAAGCCTCAACAACTGCCTCAATACGACATTATGGACAAGAACAAACACCTCTGAGGACTTCACATTCGAATCAATGCATAATATGCAATACAATATTTTCCCAATATTTTTAAAAAACTGCGTTCTGTAAATTAGCAACCAGATGGCAGTATTTAATTGTTGGAGAAACCGGAATCCTGTCTTTCAGCGATCAGTGTTCCATTTACAAAATGGACTAGATTACATTGCAGAAGATTAATGTATTCACAATTTTGCATTCAATAAATGCATTTATGAATCAAACCTTGTTTGTAAACAGTTCATAAATGCAACAAGACACTCAAGGTTGTGTATTATTTCTTTATATCTATTAAATGCAAATCCCTCACTGACTTATCACTAATTCTCTCACATCCCAAGTAACTACAAAGCTGGAGAGAAAACAACATAAAAAGTAAAGTAATTTTTGTTCTTCTATACTGAGTGGTTCATTCAAAATCGGCATTGAACGCAAGACCCCTCCAGTAGCTGATTGGGGTCATCGTGGTTCTCTACCATGTCCTTGGACAACAGGTTCTCGTCATTACACGCAACACCATGGATGGATTGCAGTCTTCGCAAGTACCTACAAAGCTGAAACTTTGGCCAAGGTGAATTTAACAGCAGGAAAACTTAATGATAAATTCCCGTAAGTAAGCAAGCATGTGAACACCATAGTCAAAACTCACACTATATTTAGTTCACATATTTATTTCACATATTTATTCGCCCCAAACCTCACTCGATAATAATAGGTACATTTAAAATATAGAGACTCATCTCTCAATCATAAACAACTGCCTTTCAACTTTCACGTTGTTATCAGGTTTTCCACAGTAGCGCAGCACGGGTACTCGGCTAGTTGTGAATAAATCACGGGAAAGAGGTGTACCTATACTTTACGTTTTGCCACTTTTCCTGTGATTTATTTACAATAATGCCACGCTTTGTTGTAACTTATTGCTTTAACGTGTTTCCTCGAAAATAAGACCTAATAGAGGTTTTGCTAAATTAATAAATTTAAGGCTTTGAAAGTAAGACCTAGCAAAGGTTTTGTTTGGAAGCATGTTTACCGAACTGAACACCAGGGCATGCAACATTTTTTTTTTAGCCCGCTGTCATTCTCCCACCATGGACATGCTATCCACGCTTTTGCGATTCACATTCATGTCATCTGCGCTTTAAATGTGAATGCACAAATATGCATGACAGTCTGGTTTTTGTTGCAGCTACGAGCAATACCAACTTTCCCATAAACAAAAAGAAGAAACGTGTAAAAACGCATACAAAACATTGTAAACTTCATTTAACTGGTTACCAATTTTGTTCCTCAATATTTTGTTTCTCAGAAATTAATGCATTGTTGTGTTTTACGAGTGTACAAAAATGGATGCTTTATCCAGTCATCCCCTGAAAATAACCTTGCATATCTTTGGGAACAAAATTTATCAAAAATCAGAAAACACTGTAAGAACAGCGCTGTCCATGGTGCTGATTATCAGAGAACAGTGTGAAGGAGACTAACAGAGGATGTAGAGAAACAAATGGACTACAGAATGGAACAGTACAACTGATTACCTAATAAAGTGGCCACAATCCAGAATTTGTGAAGAGAGGCTTTTCTTCATCTCTCTGTGTCTCCCCCCCCCTCCCGCCGTCTCTCTGTGCTTTGACGAGAATGAAACGCTTGTCTGCTCTGTCAGAGTATGAGCCAAACTTAATGATCCAGGCCAAACATCTAATCCACTCTGCTGCAGAGTAGAAGGAGTGACAAATGTACCGCGTGTAGCGGAGGAGCAGCGCCACAACTCATCCCGTACATCTGCTTTCCTTCTCCCACAAACCATATTACACATGTGAGGTTTGCACTCTACACTTTTCCCGTGTGGTGGAGGTGATGAATGAATAGCGTGTGAGGTGCTTTCTAATAAAATGTCCACACTGCTCTATACGCATCACTTCTCTTACTTGTAAATGGTTATCTAAACGAGGAACATGGATAAAGTGGATGTGGATATCTTATAAATAACACCATGTTTACCAATTACTTCTTATTTAACACACACGCACACACACAGTTGTGTGATACTTAAACATACCAACTAAAATGTCCTTCTGTTTTATCTGTTACACTCTGGATCATAACTAGTACATTTGGTCAGTTAGCAGATGCTTTTTTCCAAAGCGACTTACAAATCTCCAACTTAATAATTGGTGTCAGAACACAGGGTTACACAAAGAATCCCTAGAGCAATGGAGGCTGAGGGTCTTGCTCATTGGTAGCTTCAGTGGACCTGGGATTTGAACCCACAACCTTCAGATTGCTAGCCCAACACCCGGACCAGTGAGCTACCACACCTAGTAACTAGAGTTTAGATCAGTGGTTCTGAATGGGTCTCGGCCCTTGACCCACATGTTCTCATGGTCATTAAGAATAACATTTCCTCGATAAACCAAAATCCATATTTTGGATACTCTAGATTAAATATGAGTTTCACTTTTTTCTTTTTATTTTAATAAAACACGAGTAGAAAATTAGATGAACATAAATTTGTATGTATTTTATAAAAATGTTAAATGAGACCTTCGTGCTTCAATCCAATTGTGTTTCTCCTCTTTTTCTTTGATAGGCTGCTGGATCTGCAAACTTTTGGTCCCATGGTGGCGCTTAAGGTAAAGTGTTACATTTACTTTCACTTTTTAAGGTAAACTTAACGGGGACAATAAGATGTGTCTACATTACAAAAGTGACAAACACGAAATTCACTGTATTTACTTTTTTTTTACAAGCTTTCTTGTAAGGAGAAAGCTTGCAAAAGCTTTTTCTTCAAGGAACCCTGGGTTAGTTGATTTCATACACAGCTCGGGGTTTGACTTTTTCTCAGGGACGATCTCCAGTGAGGTGCAGGAAGCCGTTTTAATGTTTTATTAGATAGGATGTCTTTGAGGTGACTGTTTACTTTGTTTCTCTGAAATTTACTAGCTGTTTTATCCATTCTACACCCGGCTGGTGAGCATGTTTACAGCATGTTTCACTGAAGTCACTCACTGATTTGCTTATTTGGTGAGATAACTTTCCATAAAATTCCATCTTTATTAAATCGCTATCGAGATGACACACCTAGCTCCCTGCCTCATCTACCTGCACACCAGTCGCTATTGAGATTATACAGGCCAAGTGACCCGCATCATCCCCTCCACTCAACTCGTGCGACAATCGCTATCGATATGAGATGCCAAGCTTCCCACATCATCCCTTCACTCTACCTGCACACCAATTGCTATCCAGATTACATGGCAAGCGTCTCACGTCATACCCTCTACGCTACCCCCGCGGCAATCGCTAACGAGATGACACACACCAAATGTCTGCATCATCCCCTCCACTTAATTTGCGTGCCAGTCGCTATCGAAATGACACTCTATGTACCCAACATCATCACCTCTACTCTACCCATGCACCAATTGCTATTGAGATGACCCGCCAAGTGCCGGCGTCATCCCCTTCACTCTATCCATGCGCCAATCGCTATTGAGATGACACTGCCAGCACCGACATTATACCCTCTACCCTACCTATACGCCAATTGTTATTGAGATTATACATGCCAAGTGCCCTGCATCATCCCCTCCACTCTACCTTCATGCCAATTGCTATCGAGATGGCATGCTATGTGCTCCGCGCCATGCCCTCCACTCTACCCATGCACCAATCACTATCAAAATGGTATACGCCAAGTGCCCCGCATCTCTTCCACTCTACGCTTGCGCAAATCTCTATCGAGATGACACACATCAAGTTCCAGCATCATCCCCTCCACTCAACTTGTGCGCCAGTCGCTAACGAAATGACACGCTATGCGCCAGGTGTTATCCCCTCCACTCTACCCATGCACCAATTGCTATCAAGATGACAGGCCAAGCGCCCGCATCATTCTCTCCACTTTACCTGTGCGCCAATCGATATTAAGATGACTCGCCAAGTGCCCTGCATCATCCTGTCCACTCTACCCATGCCCAAAACACTATTGAGATGACACACGCCAAGCGCCCCGCATCCTTTTGTCCACTCTACGCGTGCGGCAATTGCTACAGAGATGATACGCCAAGGCCAATCGCCTTATAAAGATTATTTTTTTAAAATAATTTTTATATCATATCTACTGCAAGTTTGTTGTGACTCAAGAGGTCCAGACTCCCTGTGCGAGCTGTATAGTGAACTTGTCCTCTGCCTTGTCTTTTACTCATGTCGCCTGCTCTAGATTCTCCCCCCCTTCCCCTCCCTAATTGCTTTAGGTGCTGACAGCTGGACCGTGCTGACTGTACACTGGTCCATCCCATTAAATGATGCCCATTCGTCATCGCTGGCCATTAAATTTGAGGAGCGGAGTTTAAATGTGTATTGTGTCTTCTGAAAAGTGCATGTGCCGACGTGTACATTCATGCTCACAGTGTTTCCGTGTCTGATCCGTTTATGATATATTTGTACAACTTTCTGCACATGGGTCAGTGTCACATCATGGGACCTGGATGAATGTGAAGGAGAAGAGACTACAAAGGGGAAAACACTTAAAACTACAAAAAAAAGAGAATAAAAAAATAAGGAATAATGATGGATGTGAATGGATAAAAGACCTGTGATGCGATTACTTGCAGTGAATAATCACATACTAAAGATTAAATGCGTATGTTTCAACACAGGGGAGCAGAATGATAAAGACATCTCATGTAAACAGGTTTTCAGTAAGACTTTGACCAGAGCCAAAAGTAATAGGACACATGACTGAGACCAGTATATACACTGCTCAAAAAAATAAAGGCAACACTTAAACAACACAATGTAACTCCAAGTAAACCACACTTCTGTGAAACCAACCTGTCCAGTTAGGAAGCAACAC
>JAOUQT010000011.1:9720634-9733584 GCA_025769995.1 Xyliphius kryptos | reverse complement strand
TACGGCGTGTTAGTGCGCTTCTGCTCTGCGCATGCGTTTGCGCAGCCGCGTTCCGAGGCGTGAGCGGAGCGTGACAACACGACAGAGCAAATTACTATTTCTACATCTCACCCTGAGATTGGGCTCCACTATTTAAAAAATGCTGCTTGCTCCTGGACACTGCGGTTTCTAAAGAGCAAAACATCAAACCGAAAGAAGCTGAGAAGCTTATTAAGCATAAGGATCTCAAAATCGAAGTGGCCAAAATGTGGAGTGCCAAAGTCAAAATAGTGCCTGTGGTAGTCAGGGCTCTCAGTACTATCTAAAATGGATCTTAAGACAGCTTCCAGGCCCTCACCAGGTCAGAAAGGGGCAGGAGATCACACATATGGATACTGCTAGCATCTTTATAAAAACCGAAATTAAATTAAAAAAAAGAATACTAATTATTAAAACATGAATCATTCCAAATTTAAAGTTTTTTTTAGATTGAAATTACTTATGTATTTTTTTTTCCATGTACAACATGGGTCAAAAGTTTGGACATGCCTTCTTTTTGCACGTATCATCCATGTTATCAGTTTGACTTATCATAAAGATGGACATTGTAAATCTACAGTTACTTTACAGTTACATTCTGTGGTCCATCTGTTTGTGGACTACAGTAAAAACAATAAAAACCCCCAAGAACATCAGTGTCATCGCAGCAACCATGAACAATCCACCACCCAAATTATACCTGTTGTACCCTATGATGCTCCTGACCGATAGAGACCAGATAACCAACAGGGGGCGGACAAAAACAAGAACACAGATGGACTACAGTCTGTAATTGTAAAACTACAAAGTCCATCTACAGTTTATGGAAAGTGGAGGAAATAGATTTTAAAGCAAGCTGGAGGGGTGGATTGATTGGTACTGTACATTATCATAAAAACAAACAGTGTATGAATCTAAAATGTGTTAAAACAATAATGTTTTGTTTACATTCTCTAAATGCCGCTGAAAGCTAACAGGCCTGTAATGGTGTCTGCTACAGCAGCATTAATGAGACCTGAGTGCATTGTTTCTGTAGATGGGAGAGAAAATTGGTTCATTGACAAACCGTTTAACAACTCTGTTGGAAATCTGGTCCTTCTGTAAGAGTGTAAGTGTGTGTGTGTGTGCATGTTTGTGGGTGAGAGAGAGAGAGAGTAAACAGCTTTAGTGAGCAGTCTTTTAAAATAAATAGTTCTGAGTTACATTATAGAGCAAAATAATTAATTAAATTAGGTTGTTGTCATTATATAAAGAGGATTGCAGTATGGTTTCTGTTTTTTAATGAAGTACGCTATATTGCCAAAAGTATTCACTCACCTGTCTTGAGCTTAAGTGACATCCCATTCCTAATCCATAGGGTTCAATATGACATCGGTCCACCCTTTATAGCTAGAACAGCTTTAGTTCTTCTGGGAGGGCTGTCCATAATGGTTAGGAGTGTGTTTATGGGAATTTTTGACCATTCTTTCAGAAGCGCATTTGTGAGGTCACGCACTGAAGTTGGACGAGAAGGCCTGGCTCTCAGTCTCCACTCTAATTCATCGCAAAGATGTTCTATCGAGTTAAGGTCAGGACTCACCAGTTCATCCACACCAGACTCTGTCCTCCATGTCTTGATGGACCTTGTTCTGTGCACTGGTGCACAATCCACAAGGTTTGGAGCATGAAATTGTTAAAAATGGCTTGGTATGCTGACGCATTCAGAGTTCCTTTCACTGGAACTAAGGGGCCAAGCCCAGCTCCTGAAAAACAAGCCCACGTCATAATCCCCCTCCACCAAACTTTACACTTGGCACAATGCTCTCAGACAAGTACTGTTCTTCTGGCAACCACGAAACTCAGACTGGTCCATCAGATTGCCAGACAGAGAAGCGGGATTCTTCACTTCACTTCTCTAGAGTCCAGTGGCGGCATGCTTTACACCACTGCATTCGACGCTTTGCATTGCACTTGTTAATGCATGGCTTTGATGTAGGTGCTCAACCACGGAATCCCCTTCCATGAAGCTCTTTGTGCACTGTTCTTGAGCTAATCTGAAGGCCACATGAAGTTTTGAGTTCTGTAGTGATTGACTCAGCAGAAAGATGGTGACCTCTTGGCACTATGCCCATCAGCATCCCCTGAGCCCACTTCATCAGTTTAAGTGACCTACCATTCAGCCTACCACTTGGAGTTGCTTTCGTTCCCAAACACTTCCATTTTCTTATAATACAGCTGACCGTTGACTGTGGAATATTTAGGAGTGAGGAAATTTCACAACTGAATTTGTTGCACCCCATTTGTCGCATCCCATTACAGTTCCACGCTGGAATTCACTAAGCTCCTTCCCATCTCTTCCACAGACACTTGCTATAAAAAATAAATAATAATAAATAAATTAAAAAAACCCAGATCGAGTTATGCGCAGGGTTGATGGTACTATAGCCTAGCTGGTTTTTCATAATAATACTGACTTGTGTTATTCTCTCATTTGTAAGTCGCTTTGGATAAAAGCGTCTGCTAAATGACTAAATGTAAATGTAATGTAATGTTTCTGTTCATCCCTGTCCTTGATTGTTTTGTGTTACGCGTGTCGGTTCTCCGTCTTTTTTATTTCGTGTTTTGGCCAAATCAGAATTAACGCCTTATTCATCTACCTGGCAATTCTCTGCTCGGCTCGGGGGAGCCCTGTATTTCCATATTAGAGCCAATCACATTTCAGCATCATTGGTTGCCAGTTTGAATTTTGCAGTCAGATTTTAGGTCTTCTATACCAGAGCCTTCTAAAATGCCTATGCCTGGTCAGCTTATTTACACGCTCTAATGAGTGAGTACTTTGGATGAGCAGACATTTTTAGTCAATTGAAGCATGAGCATGTCGCTCATGTTTCCGCAGGTGTCTTGCCCTCACCCACCCACAAGCGCTTATCTATCTGCAATGCATTGGCTCTTTATAAAGCATCATAACATGTTTTTATAGCCACAAAATTATTATTGACAGGCGGATTAATTCAGGCGGATCATTACTGAAGTCCTGGTGTAAAATTCTGCGAGTGCGAAGGTCATTTCATTGCTGAAACCCAAAGAATTGTTAGAAATACCAGGAAAGAGGGAGGCTTTTTTTAAACCGCAGTACTAAGATCCACCACATAGGAAGACGGTGTGGATGGCGCATCACTACAGCCTCAGTAAATAAACTCCACTGCTGGAAAGCTAATTGATTCAAAAACAGTGAAGTAAACATGAAGTCGCGACTCGACCGTCCAACACTGCCGTCATGTGGCTCATCGATTAATAAACCATTATCATGTTTTCACATCAGTTTTTTAACCTGTGTAAGTATGACTGTAATAAACCAAACTCTCTCGCTCTCTCATGCTTTTTTAACATTGATGAATGCCCAGCACTTCTCTGAGCTAAGGCTGGTGGTGCGGCAGAGAGCAGAGATAATAGGGTTCTCTCTTCTTTAATAAAAAGAAAGGACTTGAGGTTTGCTCAGTTTGAAGAGGCTGATGCAGCCCACTGTTTGCTCTCCTCCAACCGCTGCCTCTCCCAGGACTTCCAAGTAGATTTCATCCACCTTATCTCCAAAGGGCCAGGATAGGCCTGTGTGACTGAGAGAAACAATTACTCACAGCTGCTTCTGGCCTGTCCTACAGTTCTTCTATTTCACACACACACTCACACACACACACACACACACACGCACACACACACACACATGGCCTGAATGCCCAGGACAAACTGAGAAAAATAACCAAGAAGGCGTCCATTTGGCTGCTTTTTTTATTGTTCCTGTCGATCAGAAAATAACAATTCAGCAACACACCATGGCGGCGCTGTGGTTATCACTTTGTCCTCACAGCTACAAGGTTGCAGGCGTGAGTTCTAAGCAGGGAGGCCAAGATCTTTTCTATGTTGAGTTTGCATGTTCTTCCCATGTCTGTGTGGCTTTCCTCTGGAAGCTGTGTGTGTGTGTGGGTGTGTGTGTGTGTGTGTGTGTGTGCATTTGTGTGTGTGTGTGCATTTGTGTGTGTGTGTGTGTTGGGTGTTTTTCTACCGGCTGCCCTGTTAATGCTGAGTGGGGCCCATGGGTCCATAATTATCTGGTTGCATGAGTTTGCTGTAGAAGAACTTAAAGGCCAAGCGCCATCTAATAAAGTATCCTGAAGATTTCACATTATTTTATCTTCTAAAAAGTAAACGTGAAAATAAAGTTTGAAAATCATATCTAGTTAACTTTAAAAATTGATGGAAGTTAGCCACTGTCGCTGGTGAAGTACAGTGAATAACGGTGCTATGAAGTGGCAGGAATGATGGAGTTGGACTAAAAATGTTTGTCAGATTCGGAAGATATTAGTTAAAATAGATAACAAGCATGAATCTGCACTGACTGTGGCCGCTGTCTTTAATAACAACATTCAGCCATTTAGATTTGAGCCAGAGGCTAAAGAGACCACCAGAGGGCGCACAGCACAACCTGAGACCATCATCAGAACTGGTAGGTGATTGGTAGGTGGTAGGTTTGGTAGGTGATCTCTCGTTAACTTCTTTACATGTCTATACTGTTGGAAAAGCATGCGGTCACGGCGCGTTTATGTATGCAGCCTTTATATGCCATGGGAAGAGAGAAAGCCATGGGACAGGAGCGGGACTTTTGGCGAGTTCCATTGGCCGAACGGTGGCAGTTTAAGGGGCTGCTCTTGTAGAAAACCTCCTCAGAGAAGTGGAAGCTCTTAAAACTGGAGAGGGAGAACCAGCACAAACTTGGATGCTCTAACAGTCTGTAAGGGTCTGGGTTATTCTTTTCATATAGTTTATATATAAACTAGTGGAATAGCCATGCTGCCCTATGGTGGAGAACCTGATAACAATGTGAAAGTTGGAAAGCAGTTGTTTTTAAATGAGTGATGCTTTGGGGTATTATAGAGTGAGGTTTGGGCAATTTAAAATCGGAAATGAATATGTGGAATGAATATAGTGAATATATATAATATAATGAATATAAGTTGTGACTACGGTGTACACGTGCTTGCTTTCTTACAAGAATTTATCAGTAGGTTTTCCATGGTACTGAATGACGGAACCAAGTTTTATAAGTTTTATAGGTACTTGGCAAGACCCCAATTCATCAAGCGTTCGATGACGATAGCGAATGAACAACCTAATGTAGGAATATTTCAGGGATATTTTAGGTAATCATGGCGCCAAGTTTTAGCCTTCTAGGTACATGAGAAGACCCTGATGTGACACTGGAGGGGTCTTGCGTTTGATGCTAATATCGAACGAACCATCAAATTTAGGACAGTGGGATGTACTTTGTTTTTCCAAGGACATGATAGTTAATCACGTTGCCAAATTTTGGCCTTGTTGTTACTCGGGAAGTGAGAGAATAAGCGCTGAGTGAAGGAGTGAGTCAGTGAGGGCTTTGGCGCATCATAGATATGTATGACGTGCAGTTTAACACAATAAATCCACTGAGGAGTGAGTGGATCAAAGCAACATGACCAATAAATGTTTATACATTTATAATCTATAGATGCTTTACTGAATCGTCCAAAGAGACAGATTCCACTAGTTCTCACTCTCATCCAAATGAGAGACAGCATGCGAGAGGATTAAGCATCTCCTCTGGGTTTAGGAGACTTTGTGCATGCTGCTTAAAGCCGGATGGTGTGTTTATCATGTATTTATAATTTAAATTATTATTATTATTATTATTATTATTTTGAGCTTCCGCTTATTTCTGTATTAGGGTCGCGGTGGGGTTCCCCATGTCCATCCAGGGGAGAACGTCTCGGGCGCCGGGCAGACACACTCAGGACAGGGCGCCAATCCATTGCGGAGTACACACCTACTCAAAAAGTAACACACACATACACACATTATACAGGTCAATTTAGAGCATTCAGTTTACCTTCATGTTTTTGGAATGTGGGAGGAAACCGGAGAACCCGGAGGAAACCCATGCAGACACGGGGAGAACATGAAAACTCCACCCAGATTGGTATTCAAACTGAGAATCCCCAGCGCTGAGAGGCAAATGTCCTAACCACTAAGCCACCGTGCCGCCCTGTTGTTATTATTATTATTATTAATAATAACAATAATAATAATCTATTCATTATCTTCCGCTTATTCCTCTACTAGGGTCACGGTGAGGTTCTCTCTATCTCAGGTGCTAGGTAGATATACCCAGGATAGTGTGGCAATCCATCGCTGTATTAATAATAATAATAATAATAATAATAAATAAAGTGTTTATTGTGCAAGTTTACATGCAAACACTACACAACAAGTACCTATCCCACTCTGTCTGTAAACCTCCCCACTGTGGAGAACCCTAACACTAACAGCCTAAAAAGGAGTTGGAGATGTGATTTTATCTGCATTACATCAGTTCTATTTTAATATTAAATTTCTGTTTTAAATTAGTAATTTAAAATCAAAGTTAAATTTTAATTTCTCTCTGTAAAATTTTTGATCTTGTAACGTCATTAACCAACTTGAGATTTGACCACTTCAGTCCCAGGAGTGCGCCTCCTATTGGTGGAGGACATAACTTGGTTGTTTTGATTGGAACTAGAGTATGTTGACTTAGTTACCTAAATAATTTGTGCTGCTGTTTCTGTTTACTTTTCTTCTTGGTAAAAAAAAAGCATTGTATGACCAGTGCTTTATGCAGCCAGTGCAAAGAAAGTTCCCCTCGTAATAATAATAATAATACAAATAATTCCATTATCTTCCACTTATTCCCCCACTAGGGTTGTGGGGGGGTTCCCCATGCCCATCCAGGGGAGAACATCTCGGGCGCTTGGCAGATAAACCCAGGACAGGGCGCCAATACATCACTGGGCATATACTCACTCACACATCCGCACGCACAAACACACACAATATGGGGCCAATTCAATTTACCTGGAATCCATGTTTTTAAACTGTGGGAGAAAACTGGAGAACCCGGAGAAAACCCACATGGACACGGGGAGGACATTGTAAACATCACCCAGATCAGGATTCGAACCGGGAACCCCCAGCGCTGAGATGTGAATGTGCTAACCACTAAGCCACCATGCCGCCCCTAATTAATTAATTCATTAAAAAAATGATAATGACAGTCAAAAATATAATAATAATAATATTAATAACAATGAAAAATAATGATAATAATGAAATAAGCGGCTAGATGAAGTGCCATGTTATTGACTCGTGGTTATGAGTCAGGAACAGGGATTATCAGGGGGTCTCCGAGGGGGGGGCTGGTGGTGAAGAGCAGCAGGCGCCAATAATGCAATTATAATCTGTTAATTCCCTGTTCTGACTGAACAGATGGAGGGAGGCTTTTACTGTCCCGAAAATAAATTTATAAATAAAGTAAGAAATAAAAAGTCATTTGATTTAAAACTGCACAGCCATGATTCCCATGTAGCATTCCAAAATATTCATCTATCTATTATTTAAAGTTATAATACATGATCATGGTTCATTTTCTATATTAAATAATCATTTAATTGCTTAGTTTGGGAGAGTTAGCTCAATCGTGTGACTGTGGTGGTCAGGATACAGCTTGGACAGGTAACTAGTTCTGTCGCAGGGGAAACAAACAGAGACAAACACATTAACACTTTGAGTCATGTCGTCTCTTCAGGTGACACGCTTTTGGACAATGAACGGAATCCCACTCTCATAAAGCAAACCGACACAACCAACCTTGTAATGTTTCAGGATTCAAACCTGGAACATTCTTGCTACAAAGTCAGAAAACATGCACAACTCTACCACCATGCAGACAATGAACAGTGTAACTGATATTGCTTTAAGAATCATGGACTGTAGAACCCGAACCCTGGTTTAATCCAGTTGACTCTTCAAAACAATTCCTTTTTGTTTGAGGTCAATGACCCATTCTATATGTGTGTGTACTTTTTTGTTTGTTTTAGTACAATTCCCAGGTTGTGCTATGGAGAAAAACATAAAAGTTGAAAGGCAGTTGTTTTTGTATGAGTGATGGCTTTGAAGTTTATATATTTCAAATATACATATTATTATAAAATTAGGTTTGGAACAACTAAAAATCTAAAATGAATTTGTGGAATGAATATAGTGTGGAGGGCGGCACGGTGGCTTAGTGGTTATCATGCTCTCCTCTCAGTGCTGGATTCCTCTGGGTTCTCCGGTCTCCTCCCACAGTCCAAAAACATGGCATCAATGTAAATTGACTGCTCTAAATTAACCCTATAGTCTGTGTGTGTGTGTGTGTGTGTGTGTGTGTGTGTGTGTGTGTGTGTGTGTGTGTGTGTGTGTTTGTCTCTGTGTGAGTCAACGTGCCCAGCAATAGATTGGCGCCCTGTCCTGGGTGTATCTACCCTTGTTTAAGCCTTGTTTAAGTAAGTTTTAGGTACTCGGGAAGACCCCCATGTGATACTGGAGGGATCGCGTGTTCAATAGCAATATCGAATGAACCATCAAACGTGGGAATGTAAAAAGCAGGTATTTATGTACGGACATGATGGGGAATAGAGTAGTGAAATTTTAGCCTTGTAGGTACTCAGGAAGTAGGAACATTAGTACTGAGTCAGTGAGTATTAATTAGCAGTGATGGTGTAGTAGGTTTTTTCTGTGGTTACAACTTGAAATTCTGTGGTTTATGTTCTGCTCCAAACTTTTCCCAAACCTCCCTTCAACATGAGCTCCATCCAGAGTGGAAGTTCTTGTTGCAGCGCTGATAATCCTGGTGGTTCTAAAAGCTTGCTTCCAAACCAAATCATCTCAACATGAATCCTTCTGAGACAGAGCTGCGTGAAAACCCAAATTAAATCCCAACCAAACTGTAAATGGGCGAAATGATTTTTAAATGTTTGAACGCTTTTCCCCAAGCCTTTGAGACGGAAGACGAGGGTCTCTCTCCGTGGTGTCGTCCCACGTGCCCATATACACGCTCGCTATCTTTGAGGACCAGACGAACATATGTGTTTCCAGAGGCAGCCGGCGGATCTGTAAAGCGCGGCCGAGCGAGGAATAGGACCATGTCTGAAAACGTTCTCTGATGAGCGCTCAAAGTGCTGGCGAGTAAATGAAGCCTTTGAACCTCTCCAGTGCGAACAAGCTGAATGCTTAATCAACGAAGAGCCCGCGCAGAAGTAAAAAAAAACCACACGCATGCAACAGGGCCGGGATGGGAGATAAACACATGCCGGCCGCGAGCCACTGGCCACTGTCAGTACTTGCTTTCATAGCAACACAATGGTCCACTGATCAGAACAATGATTACGCTGGAACAGCTCCCGCTCTCGCGACTGACAGCTGAATCTCATTCCTATCATTTTAATTAATCCTGTAATATTTCCAGAGTTGTGTTCTGTATAGGGCTTTAATGAGAAATCTCATCAAAAGATGGCAGAAATGGGCAATTCAGAGCCACCCTACTAACCCTGTGTTGCTTGCCCTCCTCTAGCCTTCTACTTCATCATGTTTCTTGAGCTGTGCGGCCTGCGATCTTGCGAGTGGATGGACCATGGTAATGTGGCCCACATTAGAAGAACAGAGTGCTTTTTTTCTCCCCACCGTTCGTACTGATAGCCATCTGATTGGCTTTAATCAGCCATCCATCAATGTGACAAGCGGGCGAAGAATAAAGGTTTTCAAGCGCAAGTTAATTAGTCTGCCTTCTTCTGTCCGCTTGCACTGTTCAATCATGGAGCAAATAAAAGCAGCCATGAATGTAATTGTTTGTTTTCCATGCAGTTTCTTAGAAATTGCAGGGCAATTCTTTTTCAGTGTTCAGGAACTGCCCTTCACTCACATTCACTCAACCAGAACCTCTCGTGAACCGAATAACGCCAACAAATCGCTCTTCCAGCAGTTGCCATGACTTCATTTTAGAAGATTCTGCAGATACTTTCTCAAATATATTACATTTTAATCACTTAGAACAAGGGTATTCAATTAACATTATGTAGGGTCCAGTTGGAGGAAATTCCTTCATGCCAAGGTCCAGACCGTGTTGATCTAGTGTCATATCCTGTATTCTGAAGTCGCCTCGGAGTTCTCTTGTGTTATGTCAACAACTGAAAAACAAAACTAATTAAAGTTGTCGTTAAATATATTTTAACAATGGGGCCAACGCCATAACTGACACACTCATTCCTAATTCTCCCACTTCCCAAGTACCTACAAGGCTGAAATTTGGAACTGTGATTTCCTACCATGTCCATGGAAAAAGTACTTCTACCTTCCATGGATTATTGGTTTGATGTTATTGCTATCAAACCTAAGACCCCTCCAGTTTTACATCTTTCTGAGTACCTACAAGGATGAATCATGGCAGCGTAATTCCCTACCATATTCTTGGAAAAATTAATAGGTTCTCGCTTTCCTACCATCAATTGTTCGTTCACTATCGCCAATGAGCGCAACCCCTTGGATGGATTGGGGTCTTGGCGAGTATCTACAAAGCTGAAACTTGGCTCTATGATTACCTACCATGCCCTTGGAAAAACTAGCAAGTTCTTGCTTTCTTATGTTTAATTGTTCTTTTAATATCGGCATCGAATAAAAGAACCTCCAGTGTCACATCAGGGTCTTGGCGAGAACCTACAAAGCTGAAACTTGGCTCTGTCATTCCTTATCGTGTCCTTGGAAAACCTACTGATAAATTCCCATAACAAAGCAATGGGGTTAACACAGTAGTAACAACTCAACTATATTCATTCCCCATATTCATTTCAGATTTTGAATCCCCCAAAATCTCACTCTATAATAGTATGTTCATAAGTATGTTCAAATATATAAACTCCTTTCAACTTTAATGCTGTTGTCTCCACTGTAGCGCAGCACAACAATTCCGCTAGTTTCTTTATAAAACTTAAACTTTTTTTCTTTTTGTTCATGTAAATACAGCTAAACAGATTGCTTTTGGGGGGAAAATGTATCATTGAGCGCATGCTAATAGAAAGCTTGTGCTAATAGAGGCTTCTGGTTTTTTTCTGTCTTGTATTGCTCTCTGTTTCTGTCTACTTTTCTGTTACTTTTCTGTGTGATTTTCTTTTACCTCGCCCGTACATGCTCCTTGCTCCCGAATCTGCACAGATCTGATTGGCTAAGGAGCACCTTTGGTGATTTTACTACGCACGTGATTGGTCTGTGAGTTGGTCTGTGTTGGTATGTGGAGTTTCTCAAACATCACTTCCTGCCATTGTTCAAGAACCGTGCATTCCACAGCAAGATCATTTTCATGCATGATAATCCACCGTCTCATGCTGCAAAGAACATCTGCATCTCTGGCTGCTATGGGCATAAAAGGGGACAAATTATGGTGTGGCCCCCATGCTCCCCTGATCTCAATCCCATTGATAATCTCTGGAGCATCATCAAAAGGAGAGTCTATGATGGCGGGAGGCAGTTCACGTCTAAGTAACAGCTCTGGAAGGGGATTCTGTCCTCATGCAAAACTATTGAAGCAGATAGCATCCAAAACCTGACACATTCACTGGACCAGAGCGTTCAGAAGCTCCTTTCGAACAAGGGGTCCTATGTGCAAATGTAACATCACCTAGAATAAAGTTTTTACTTAAAAACTTGATGATTTCAGTTTGCAATAACCTGCTAATGCTAATAATATCACAAATTACCATTTTTTTGTTCTTTATAAAATTGAAAAGGTTGAAAACTCTGCTGTGCATAATAATTTGGAACATGCATTTTAAGTGTTTTATTTTTTCAAAAGATACTGTTATCATTTTCAGTTTGTTCAAAAACCTTTCAATTGTACTCTAATAGTTGATGACTAAAATTACAATGACTGCAATTCATATAGGTAATTTTGAAAAATATGAGAAAATATTATTTGCAAAATAAACACTATTTATACCACAGAGCTGCTCTATAAAAACATTGGAGAGTGTTTTTATTTCAGTCACACGCCGCCTCGTCCCCATACTGGACATTAATTTATTTTTTCTGATCGAGGTAATGTAATAGCCGGCATGGTAATCTTGTTTTTGAAGGCCGAGGACAGCGCTTCAGGGCATTGTCTGCACACAGAAGTCATAACGTTTCTGGCTTTGCAGTGATAAGGGCCCGACTGAAAGCAGGTTCAAAGCTAGACATAAGTGAGAATGTGGAGAACGGATTCCACAGTGAAATAAGGACAATTATTTAGGTGGGTCATATATTTTTATGCAATTTGTCAGCTACAAGCTTGCACAGGAAACAGAGGACATGCCAATGTGTATGAAGCTGAACGAATGTTTTTAATGCGTGGTCGGGATTCTAAATAAGAATCTCTCAGGATCGTGTGGAGGAAATCCCATCGTTACGGAGTTAAACAACTGGACGCTTATGGGACATTCGTATTCTAGGTTTGCCATCGGATTGTGGGAGGACACCTGCATAAAATTAAAGAGAACATGCAAATTAGTGCAGTATAATTATTATTATTTTTTTTTTTTTTTAGAAAACTCTTTTAACTCTAACTCTTTTACGACTGTTGAAAATAGGATGTGACTCCATAACGCAGCGTAAAATAAAGATTTTAGTTTTATGTAATCCACATCAGAAGAGAAATCAAGTGATCTTCATACGAGACATGGACATTATTGTCTGACAACAGGAGTCAGTCGTTTAGAAACTGCAACTTTTTGGGGATCATGTGGACATATACAAACCATTGACCAATGAAATCATTGTGTTTTAATGCTGGATGTTTGAACTCATGAATCATATTACTTTATAAATTCAAGAGAAATTTCAGGAAATTGCATTTTTTTATAGATTCCTCATAAATAAAGATGAACAACAAATAAAACTTACTAGTACTAAAAAAAAAAGATTTAACTTATTTAATATAATATAAAAATAAGATTGTATTGAATCTCTACTCAGGCGGCCCGGTGGCTTAGTGGTTAGCCCATTCGCCTCTCAGCGCTGGGGATTCCCGGGTCGAATCCCAATCT
>JAOUQT010000011.1:9657056-9685957 GCA_025769995.1 Xyliphius kryptos | reverse complement strand
CCCCTGTACTGTACCCACGCGCCAATCGCCAGAGTAGGACCCATATTTTGAATTGCATCCCCTGATATCAATTTTTGGAATTGTTGATATCTCTATGACTGTAGAGGTTCTCCTATAGATCTCTGCCAAATTTGAGGTTTGAGGTGAGTGGAAATGTCCAATTTAATCAGGGCCCGTGTTTCAGATTGGACATCTCTCCCAAATGTGAAGTTTATGGGATGTGTGAAAGTGTCCAATTAGAGTAGGGCCCATATTTTGAATTGGGTCCCCTGGTGGGTCCCCCGTGGGAATTTTTTGGAATGTTTGATATCTCTATGACTGTAACGGTTATCCTATATATCGCTGTCAAATTTGAAGTTTGTGAGGTGAGTCGAAGTGCCCAACTTAATCAGGGCCTGTGTTTCAGATGGAATCCCCTGGTGGGCCACCGATGGGATTTTTAAAGTAAAAACTGCCTAGTTGTTCCAAGTGCATTGTGGGGAATAAGAGTGCCAAGTATCAAACTTGTAGGTAGTCGGGAAGTGTGAGAATTAGTGATGAGTCAGTCAGTGAGTGAGGGCTTTGGGTTTTATTGGTACAGAGAAGATAGATTGCAAAGTGGATGGTGCTGATATTATGCAATATTTAATTTTCATTAATGTATCGTTTACTACAGTGGGATTGTCAGTATTATATAAGGGGCAGACACATAGAGTATTAGAATGGGCATCGTGTGGGGAAAGGCGGAATTACATTTTTAAAGTTCTGTGATTTATTTATTCTGACAGAGGTAGTGAGCTATAAATGTCATATTATAATACTGTAGTTGTGGAGTCTGATCGTAAGCCATGATTAGCCCGTAGGCCAGACTTTGGATGTGCCTGCCATAATCACTTTTGCATCATGTGAAGAAACATTACTTCTTTTTATTTAATGACTGACCTCTGAAGAGGTTCTAGGAATTTAAATTGTCTTTTTTTTTACTGGCCAGCCACACTGTGAAGTATTTGGATGCATGTGGTGGAGCATTGTCCTGCATGAAAATCATGTTTTTCTTGAACGATACTTGACTTCTTCCTGTAACACTGCTTGAAGAAGGTGTCTTCCAGAAAATTTCAGTAGGTCTGGGAGTTAAGCTTCAACTCGAAAAGGTCCCACAAGTTCATCTTTGATGATACCAGCCCATACCAGTACCCCACCTCCACCTTGCTGGCGTCTGAGTCGGAGTGGAGCTCTCTGCCCTTTACTGATCCAGCCTCAGTCCCATCCATCTGGCCCATCAAGAGTCACTCTTATTTCATCAGTCTATAGAACCTTTGAAAAATGTGTCTTAAGATATCTCTTGGCCCAGTCTTGACATTATATCTTATGTTTCTGGTTCAAAGGTATTCATTTTTCAACCGTCCTTACCTTGGCTATGTCCCTGAGTATAGTGCACCTTGTGCTTTTTGATACGCCAGTAACATTGCAGTTCTGAAAAATGGCAAAACTGGTGGCAAAAGGCATCTTGGCAGCTTTATGCTTGATTTTCCTCAATTCATGGGCAGTTATTTTGCGCCTTTTTTTTTAACACACTTCTTGTTACCCAGTTGGCTATTTGCCATAAAAAGCTTTATTGTTTGGTAATGACGCTTCAAAAGTTTGGCAACTTTAAGACTGCTGCCTCCCTCTCCAAGACCTCTCACAATTTTTTTACTTTTCAGAATCCGTCAAATCTCTCTTCTGACCCATTTTGCCAAAGGAAAGGAAGTTTCCTAATAATTAGGAACACCTTACATAGGGTGTTGATGTAGGACAACGGTATAAAAAGGAGTATGTGATCAAAATACTCATTTTCCTACTAATTCTGCACACTGTGTTCTGCACCCAGACCCAGACGTTGTTCCCTGCGAACGAAAACCAATAAACTATTGATTTAATAATCACTGTTTTATTTAAGCGGCAGAACTATCCTTGTTTTTAGGCTGCTATATTTGGCGGTTCATCAAAACTACAAAGAAACTCTATTTGCTGGGTTTTATACATCCTTTACTGTCCAAAGTATATTGTAATGTCCCTTTTCAGGAAGCCAGCATTCAGTCAGATAACCTCTTTGCTGTTGACGGGCAACTTGTAGCATGCCTTACAGCGTTAGCTTCACGTTGCTGTGTTAGCTGCACTTCTGAAATTTCCACTCCGTGTCATGTTTGCGCTTCAGCATTGCGCCATCAGTAATGATTTTGGCACTGCCCGCCACGCTGTGCATGTTTCTGGTAATGCTTTACCCTCATGCCAGTCACTTTGAGTTAAAACATACCAAGCATGCCGCATCATCCCCTCCACTCTACCCCTGCATCAATCGCAATACACCAAGCACCCCACGTCACCCCCTCCACTCAACCCAGATGCCAATTGCTTTCTAGATGGCACACGGCAAGCACCTCACATCATTTCATCCACTTTATCCGTGGCCAATAACTATAGAGATAACACACACCAAGTGCCTCCTATTATAGAGTAGTTTAATGATATTAGGGACTCGAGCTAGGATTATGCTCAGTGTCAGTGCCACCTTAACCCACCTGAATCTGATGAGGACGATTCAGCTCCAACTTTAAAAACTGGTGGAAATTCACCTTCCTCTCACACAGAGACAGGAAAAAATAACATGGCGTCTACGTGCTGTTGTATGTCTCACTCAGGTTTAAATAAAGCTCTATAAACCACGTCACCTGCGCTAATGTAATTATAAAGTTTAACTCAGACCTCTGTAATGCATAATCGAATACAGTTGATGTAATGTGATTCCTGAACCTATTAAATGTGTATCTTGATCGTGTCATTACATTAGAAATGGGTCCAGCTGATTTTTGCTGAGGTTGCAGAGTCAGGTTCCAGCTGCCTGTAGAACACGATGGATGTCCTGGATAAAAGCTCCAGCCTTGAGGTCTGAAATGTTCAGAGATGGAAACTCTTTCTTTAGCTGTAATGATGCTGTTACGGGATTTCTGCATGAGTGACAGGATGTGGGTTACTGTCCAGATGATACAACTTTAAATAAAGGTTTTATTGTGATATTTAGTCCTGCTGCTTTAGTTAGTTATGCCGGAGTCACGTGCTGCACTGTGTGTCAATCATACTACATTTATTACATAATTTTGATGCTTTATTAGCTCTAACTGTCTATTGTCTGTTTTTCTGAGGTGGCATCTTGAGGAGTCCCCCTCTCCTTCTCTATGGCACTGCCGAAGCACTGTGGGTACGATGATTATGGAAAGGAATAGTTGGACACACATGGACTGATCTATACACAATCTGTACACTGATTGTGCCTGGCCGCTCAAAGAGGGTGAGCCCCCTACTGAGTCTTGGTTCTCCTAAAAAATAACATCATTACAGGGAGTTTTTTCTAGCCACTGTCGCTTCGGCTTGCTCTTTGGGGGTTTAGGCTTTAAACACTGTAAAGCTGCTTTGTGCCAACACACTGTTGTGAAAAACGATATATAAATAAAGTAATTGATCTTGATGTGTGATAAGCAATAAGTTACGAGAGGGCATGGCATTGTGAATAAATCACGGGAAAGAGGTGTTATTAGGTACTTACAGTAACATCTCTTTCCTCTGATTTATTCACAATAATACACAACCTCAAGAGTCGTACTTTTATAAAACACCTATTAATGAATTCATAAATGCGTTTATTGAAAGGAAAATTGTTAATAATCTGGTGTTCTGTGACGTAGTCTAAACGGTGATCTTTGAGTAGTAAGTTTTCGATTTCTATAATGGATCAAATACTGCCATCTAGTGGCCAAATTACAGAACGCAGTTTATAAAAAAAATTGTGAAATTAATGTATTGTATAATACGCAGTCATACGAATGTAAAAAGCTCCGAGGTGTGTGTTATTGTAAATAATATCACGGCTGGACGAACAGTTAGGCCAATTAGATTTAAGGAGCGGAACTGCCTATTTTATAACGGCGTTTATGTAACATGTACATTAACGGTCAAAATTATTGCGCTCCACCTCTTTATCCTCTGAATGAGGGACTTAAGAGTCATAATGCTAATATTGCTACATGCTAAGCCTATGCTACTGATGTCAGTAAGTTACACTAAAGGGTCACAGGGTCACTCCACAGTGTTGTTTGTTGTCCTTTAAGGATTTCAGTGGTCTATAGGAGTAATGGGTCATTGTAGCCTACATATTGATCAGGGGGAGGTGGTAGTCCAATAATTTTAATGTGCAGCTTTACGAGTACAGCACTATCTGTATCTGTTCAACCATTTAAATTATCTGTATCCTATCTTTACTCTAAATGGGCGGGGCCTAATCCAAAAGTGGGCGTGGTATAAACTAAAAGTTATTGTTGTTCAACTCTGTGTTTGTGCGCTAGTCGAGCGTGAGGCCGGCACAGCTCCGGATGTAGAGTGGAGAGCTGGAGGGGCGGGCACGTCATGTGACTGGCCAATCACAGATTATGAAAACAGTCAGTTACCCAATGAGAATTTTCCCTCATCACGAGAATGGATATTGATGAATTTAACTCGTTTCATGCTCATACTCATAAAACATGCTGTATCCATACCGAATACTTGTATGAAAGGAGTATCCACTTTATCCATATTCATGAATTGATGCTGCTGTTTTAACCCCCATGGCCTTAATCAAAATATATGCCTTTTCTTTGCTCCCTTATAATCAATTTTATTTTCTTTGGAACAAAAAAGAAACAAAGTTAGAAGATACTGAAGCCTATCTCAGTCCTCATGGGGTGAAAAGGGTGGGAAACACTGTGGACAGGTTGTCATTCCAATACAGTTTCACATCAACTGCAGATCTGTAGAACCGAATGCAATTTCAATCCTGGACTGTGGAAGGAAAGCACTCAGAAGTGGGGAGAACATGCAAACTCCACACAAAACAGATTTCTTTGGCCTCTTTGTAATCAAACAACATGAGGTAAGTGCAATAACTTCTGCACCACCATGCTGCCCGTGTGCTTGTTACAATAAAATTCAGTAGTTTTTATTTGTACTGAGGACTCCACCAATGTTTTTGTAGAGTGGGTTTTCTGATTCTAGTGAGATTCATTTTAGTTTGCATTTTGTAGAGTTTGTTGGTCGGAGTAGTGTCAGTATTTGGGAATGGTTTGGTTTGGTGTGTGTGTGTGTATGTGTTTGTGTGTGTGTTTGTGTTTGTGTGAGAGAGGGGGTGGTAGCAGTTGGTGGGAGGGGGCTCTATGTGACTGACCATCGACCAGGCTCCGTCTTATCTGCCTCGCCACAATAGCCCCTGCACTAACCTGCCTGTGCATAAGCAATATCACCGCGCTCTCCTGCCTGTCGTCCCTGGAGATTTATTTGGCCGCTGAAGTAGAAAATGAATATTTTACAGTCGGCTCGTCTGATCAATTACCTACAAGCTATTGCTGTATTTTGTGGTTGGTGGGAGAGCAGCTCTGATAACGGCTGATAGATAAACCCAAAGAAAATCAGGAGGGGAGACGTGGGGATCAAAATATCCTTGGATGAGTTTTACTAAAACAAAGACTCAACCTTAATTCCATCTGCTTATTATGTTCACGTGTTCATCTGATGGTCCAATTGTTTATTAAAATGATCACCTCAAAAAACACCTTTTTTTTTGTTTTTAATCATAATCTTTGTTATACTCATTTTGTGAACAGATTATTAGGGGTTCAAACATGAAGTGCTTAAAAACCTTTTATTTTTGTTCAGATATATTATTATTATATATTTTTATAATATATTATTAAAAGCTACAGCCCTTTTTTTTGCTATTTAGTAAAATTTGAAAAAGTTGAGTATCCTCTTCCATAATTATCAAAAAAAAAAAATTTCACTTTAACATTCCATCAGGCAGCTTTAAACAAATGAGTTTCTATGTCAAAATTGTTATTAATTAATTAGTTATAAAAAAAATTAAAAATTCTAAAACTAAAAATGCTTCATTCAAAAAATCATTCATTCATTATCTTACGCTTATTCCTGTATTCGGGTCGTGGTGGGCCTTCCCATGCCCATAAAGGGGAGAACGTCTCAGCAGTGGGCAGATATACCCAGGACAGGGCGCCAATCCATTGCTGGGCATACACTCACTTCCACTTCCAGAAGGAACTATTGGCCTCCTGGGCATCTTCACGTTATCAAATTTGGCTCTCTTTGCAAAAAAGTTTGGACATCGTTGTGCTACAGCACCATGGACAGCGCCACCACAGACTTTACCACCATAAACTCATGTTTATGCTGAAGGAAATTCAGTTTGTCTGTTTTAAGACTGATTTGCACAAATGTTTAACAGTGTGGACGTATTAAATACTGTGCAGGAGTTTTTCACGTGGAAGAGGTTTTATGATGAATAAGTACCCGGGTGAAGTGATGCTCCAGCACTCTCCTGCACCCTCCCGCTGATTGGACACTGAGAGAAAATTAACGAAGCACTTTAATCGCATACCTGTTCAATCAAACAAATCCATTGTCCTTGCAATCAGTGCTGTGATTTAGGTCGCACGTAACAAAAGTGTTGAGCAGCAGCCGGATTTCACACAGCACATCAATCAGTTCATCAAAGACTCGGGCTGCGGCTTTGTTGCATTTGATCCTTTGAAGTTACATCATCACAATGCATAGTTAAAATACAAACAGTGAGAGTGTTAGTTCAGGTCTGTTAGTGTGTCTGGTGTGTGTGGGGGGGGGGTGGATAACCTGGCTTGTAACCTGTAACCTGGATTGTTAAAATATAATCCACTTTACCATCCATGGGGGTTTTGAGGAGTTTAAGCTCATACATATAAAAACAATAAAGCAGAGGTAGTAATCGGCTCATTCAGGACATGGCATTACAGAAGTAATCAAAGCTCGGCGCATCTTTACAACTCAAAGGCTGTTCCAGGAGCCGGGAAACAAAATAACATTCATCATATAAAAAAAACAAACCTAAAATGCTTCCCCCAAACTTTAATCCCCTCTAATCCGTGATAAATGATCTTTGAAACTGTTGGTTGAGTTGTAGTTATTTGTTCTAATGTGGGATGGGATTAGAACGTTGCTCCACATCCCATTAAAATAAAAGGTTTCTGGAGGGCAGCAGCAGAGTTCCATCTAAATTCCTCCAAGTATTTAATCTGTAATCCATGAGGAGAAGTGTTTCATACACACTGGATGAATGAGGCATCTGACAAAAGCAGCCACTCGCAATCATTCAGCCTCATAGAAATGAGGATTTGGGATTCGGTTCTGGATGACGACATGTGATTGGACGAGCATAAAAAGAGGACCTGCGTTAGGGGACCATGAAAAGCCTGTGCTATCAGACTGCTGCTTATTTTAATTCTAGTCTAATATTTGGATTAATGACATCACTGCGGCGTTCTTATGCTGAGATCATCATCACATAGTTCTAAGCCTAATTACTGTGAAAATTAATATATGTTATGTTGCATCATTAATATTTGACAAACCCCTAAAGGAGAAAGTTAAGGTGACAGATAAACATCTAACATGTAGGAAGCTGCTTTAACAGGGATCTATTCCCATCAAGAGGGCGGGTATATTACTTCACACGTTGCTGCCTGCTCTTGGTTTGGTTATGTCAGAGAAGTTACATTGGTAAGAATCATGAGGCCGTGATCCAAACCAAGGACCAAATACATATTCATAATAAAGCTTTGGGTACCATTTAAATCAAAGCTTCTCAATAGTTTTTAGCATCCCCCCCCCTTTATAGAATACAAACCAAACAAATTTTGTTTTGGGAATTAATCTTAAAAAACATTTAAACATACATACAGTGCCTTGCAAAAGTATTCAGCCACATTGAACTTCTTGACCTTTTGCCACATTTCAGGCTTCAAGCATAAGATATGAAATTGTAATTTTTTGTGAAGAATCAACAACAAATGGGACATAATCGTGAAGTGGATTGAAATTTGTTGGATATTTTAAACCTTTTTTTAGAAATTAAAAAACTGAAAAGTGGGGCCTGTAATATAGTATGCCCCCTTCGTTCATTTTTTTGTAGCGCCACCTTTTGCAGCAATTGCAGTTGCAAGTCGCTTGGGGTTTGTCTCTATCAGTTTTGCACATTGAGAGACTAAAATTTTTGCCCATTCTTCTTTGCAAAACAGCTCGAGCTCAGTGAGGTTGGATGGAGAGCATTTCTGAACAGCAGTTTTCAACTCTTTCCACAGATTCTCGACTGGATTCAGGTCTGGACTTGGCCATTCTAACAACTGGATATATGTGCAGTAATATACCCGCCCTCTTAATGGGAATAGATCCCCATTAAAGCAGCTTCCTACATGTTAGATGTTTATCTGTCGTTTATTTGTGAACCATTCCATTAAAGATTTTGCTTTATGTCTCGGATCATTGTCTTGTTGGAAGATAAGTCTCCGTCCCAGTTTCAGGTCTTTTGCAGACTGCAACAGGTTTTCTTTCAGAATGGCCCTGTATTTGGCTCCATCCATCTTCCCATCAATTTTAAACATCTTCCCTGTCCCTGCTGAAGAAAAGCAGGCCCAAACCATAATCCTGCCACCACCAGGTTTGACAGAGAAGATGGTGTGTTGCTTTTACGCCAAACATAACGTTTTGCATTGTGGCCAAAAAATGTGATTTTTGTTTGACCAGAGCACTTTCATCCACGTTTGGTGTGTCTCCCAGGTGGCTTGTGGCAAACTTTAAACGATTGATTGTTGGCTCATGGACAGAGTCTCCCACCTCAGGTGTGGATCTCTGCAGTTTATTCAAAGTGATTATGGCTGCATCTCTGATCAGTCTTCTCCTTGTTTAAGCTGAAAGTGGAGAGGGACGACCGGTTCTTTGTAGGTTTGCAGTGGACTGATACTTCTTCCTCTGACTTCCAAAGCTTGGGAAATCTTTTTGTATCCAAATCTGGCTTTAAACTTCTTCACAACAGTATCTCGGACCTGGCTGGTCTTCCTTGGTATTCATGATACTCTCTGCGCTTTGAACAGAACTCTGAGACTGTCACAGAGCAGTTGTATTTATACGGAGACTTGAATACACATGGGTGGATTCTATTTATCATCATCAGACATTTAGATCAACATTGGATCATTCAGTAAATTATCACTGAACTTCTGGAGAGAGTTTGCTGCACTGTAACTAAAGGGGCCGAATAATATTGCACTTATTCACCTCTAAAAGGATGTGACTAAGAAACTGTTTTGAATTTTAGAGGTCTAGTTCTGAACTTCTTACTAAAGTTATTAGAACCATGGAAACAAACCCAAACCAGTGAAACATCAGATTTCTTGGGGCAATCGTAGGCTTGTGGTTAAGGACCCCTGCCTTGTGACCTGAAGGTCTTTGGTTCGATTCCAGGTCCCACCAGTTATTATGGCTGAAGTGCCCTTGAGCAAGGCACCTAGCCCCAATTCCGCCCCGGGTGCCATGTACAGGGCTGCCCACCACTCCGGGCATGTGTGTTAAGTGTGTGTACATGTGTGGGTTTCACTGCATGGATGGGTAACACGTGGACAAAATCCTTTGTGTGTAAGTACAGTAGGTAAATAGTTCATTTTTTCACTATATCACTTTTTTGAAAACACACTGAATACTACCCAATATTCCCCGAGGTTCATACAGACGCATTCCTCCGTCAGTGGAACATCAGTCAGGGTCCCAGTTCTCAAATGGACAGCCAGGAATGTAGGAAGCATGAGGACATTAACTCTTTATTAAGAGTTCCTGGACAGTGAATAGCTTTTCCTTTGCAGCAAAACAATGCCATTTTCTCCAGAGGCTCCAGTTCATCAAAGACTGGAGTAAAAAAATAAATAAATAAAATCAAACGCAGCATAATGCAGCGGAGCCAATTTATCTTTACCCCTCGCTTTGAATGGAATTAGCGCTCGCTCAAAACCAGCTAATTAGATTTTGCTTATTAAATTAAGATAACTCACAGGTTGCAATCAAGATAAATGGTGGTACCGAGGCCAGAATTGTTCCAGATGCGCGGCTAACACTCAGATCAGCATCATTATGCGCTTCATTACAGGAGGGAGTGTCTCCGCAGCCCTGCATCAGGCCCGAATTCAATTCAAAAATGATTTCAGCCTTCTGTCTTTTAGTATTTGCATAATGCTGATTATAAATCAGGTTGTTCCTGTCCTTAAATTGATTGTCTGAGCCGTTTGTCCAGCCGTATTCACAGTAACACACACCTCTATAGCGCTATACATTAGTATCAATGCGTGATATACAATACATTATTTTCTCGATGTTTTTTTATAAACTGCATTCTGTTCATAAAAAAGCCACTAGATGTTTGTGTCCGTGTTTGATTGTAAGAGAAACCAGAAACCTGTCACTCAGAAATCAGTGTTCACATATAAAAAAGTGGATTGTGTTACGGAACAGCAATTAAATTAAATTAAATTTTCTGCTTTCAATAAACGCAGTCATGATTTTTTTTTTTATACTGTGTTTTTAAGTGTTTTATAAAAGCAATAAGACACTCAAGGTTGTGTATTATTGTGAATAAATCATGGGAAAGAGGTGTAATGACATGCCCCTCTCGTATCTTATTGCTTTATTATGAGAAACAAAATGAGAAAAAATATCCAGGAAATCAAATTGTAGGATTGTTTTATAATTACTTTAAATGATGGTGGAAAATAAGTATTTGTATAATAAGTCTTCAGCAGTTCACTCTAAAGCAGTGATGTTTTGGGGCTGTCGCTGGGCAACCCACACTTTCAACTCTCTCCACAAATGGAGTTGAGGTCTGTAGTTGTCTTGTATGTCTTCCACTTTCTTACAGTTGCTCCCACAGGTGATTTATTCACACCAACCTGCTTGCCTATTGTTGATGCACTCTTCCCACCATGCTGCAGCTCTACAGATCTCCTCCTGGTGTCCTTCCACAGCTCATTTGTATAGGTCTTGGTTAAGTTTGGAGACTTACTGTTTGAGGCAGGGACAGGTGTCTTTTATAGCGATAATGAGAGGAGGACAGAAGTGCTTCTTAAAGAAAAAGCAATAAAGAAATCTTGTTTGTTGTGGGTGGGCAAATAATTTTTTTTCACCATCATTTACAAATCAATTCTTTAAAATCGTACAATGTGATGTACTGGATGTTTTTTTCTAATTTTGTCTTTCGTAGTTAAAGTGTACCTATCATAAAGGGTACAGACCTCTCTCATCTCTCTAAGTTGGAGAACATGCACAATCACTGGCTGACCAAATACTATCTGGCCCCCACCATGCATGTAGAAACCCTTCCTATAGAGGCCTATAGAGCTCCTGTAGAGGTCTATTAGAGACCCCCTGAAACAGGCTGCGTGCATATCTGATTTTAATTGTTATGGTGTTTCAGTAACCATTCAGTGTGTGATCATCGGTATTATACTGAGAGGAGATCGGTTCATCATTGTTCAAAAGATGAATTATTTATGGCTCTGCTGCACGTGGATCATTAAGATAAACTTGTGTGAAACCTTTTGAGGTATCGGACCTGATAGTTCCAGGATATTTATTTGAGGTACGTTTCTGCTTTGATAGCCAGCACTTGTGAGATAGGTGTGTTCAGAGATCAACCATGCTTCATCTGTCGGTTAAATCTTTAAACTTGCTGGAAAAAAGGGGGGTGAGAAAAATGAAGAAGTACCTTTTTAAAGCGGGTCAAAAAGAAATCAAAGCAGCAAAATGAGAAATGGTTACCACCAAGCAGAAAATGTGCACATTTTATGTGCACAAGTTAATTATGCCACTTCAGAGGAGCTTGTGGAAGGATAAGGGGAGCTGCATAAATTTAGCTGTAATCCAGGCAGGCAGAACTCATTTGCAGGGATGGTCTTATCTGGGCACTGCAGCTTTCTCACAAAATTAACCTCGGATATTTGGGCCCAATTCAGAGAACATTTGATTCTCTCTCTTTCGCGCTCTGAGCAGCTATAAGGGACTCTGACAGGCGGTGGAGTACTCCTTGAGCTCTTTTTGACAGAATAAACAAGCCCCCTTACCATGCCCCCATAGGTAGAGTGTAGAGTAAGGACCCCCGTAAAACCATACGTTTGCTCCCTGCCCTCCCAATGCCACCTTGCCTGGGCCAGTCCTCCACCTGGCTGGTGTGATGATCCGTAATAAACATATTAGCTTTATATGGACATGCCTCCATTTCCGGGGTTTGGGTTTAACCCTATTATTGCGGTGAGGGGTTTAACGGTATATTCTGGATGTTTTTGTGCGTTAAAATATTTTTTAAAAGGACCAAAATTGAAAATGAAATAATACTTTAAATACACAGAACCCCACAGCGTACTAAACACCTTAAATATAAAGTGGAACTTTATCAAAATGCTGAAGCAAACCATCTCACCGTCATTCTTGCCACACTAAAATTACATTTAGCAGACACTTTTTAACAGACTTACAAATATCCCAACTTGGTTGGGATCAGAACACGGGGTTGATGCAGCACCCTTGAGCAATGAATGTTAAGGGTCTTGCTCAAAGACCCACAATGGTAACTTGGACCAGGGATTTGGACCCACAACCTTCTGATTGATAGTCCAACACCCTGTTCACTGAGCTACCGCTCCCAAATTAATTCTGGTTTATTCCTTATATCTCATTGGCTGAGCCGTTTGTCCAGCTTTGACATTATGGACAGTAACGCACACCTCTTTGCACATCACAGTCGTATTAATGTGTGATATACAATACATTATTTTCCATAGAAAAATGTTTTTTTAAACAGCACATCAGTGTGGTTTCCCTTTACAATCCGGAATTTGAATTGAATTTGGTGCTACAGATTTTATTGTGTTTCCCACTTTTTTTCCTCTATGAGGATTAGGATAGGCTCCAGCATCCTCCAACCTCAGAATAAGCACATGAGAAAATATTGACATTTTAAAGAGAAAAGAATTGATAATGAGAGAGAGAAAAAAACGGCAGATATTTTGATAAAGGTCCTGAATAAAGGTGTTGTGTCAGGTTCAAAACAGCTACAAACTAGTGATAAGGCTGCATATTGAAACTAACTGAATACCACCTCCCCTTGACCAATATAGAGGCTATGATTACCCATTACTCCTATAGACCACTGAAATCATTAAAGAAGGACATTAAACAACACTTTGGTGTAGCTCACTGACATCAGCATAGCATTAGCTTAGCATGTAGCAACATTAGCATTTTACTCTTAACTCCCATATTCAGAAGATTCAGAGATTGGTCTCAAAACCTTTGACCATCAATGTCCATGTTATAAAAACTCTGTTAGAAAACGGGTAGTTCTGGAATTTAAATCTGATTGACGTTTGTTTAGCCGTCACATTACTGACAATAACACACACCTCTGAGCACTTTACATTCGCATCAATGTTTTATTTTATATAAAATGAGTTTTGTAATTTGGCCTCAAGATGGCAGTTTTTGATTGTCAAAAATCTGTTACTCAGCGATCAGAGTTCACTTCAAAAACCAGACAGGATTACATCGCGGAATGATGATCTTGCTTTCAGTCAATGCATTTATGAATCAAACCTTGTTTTTAATTATAGTTTGTTTGTAAGCGTTTCATAAAAGCAAGAAGGTTCTTGAGGTTGTATATTATCGTGAATAAATCACGGGAAAGATGTGTTGTTAGGGGGAGTAGAGTTAAACTTCTTTCCTGTGATTTATTCACAATAATACACAACCTTGAGTGTCTAATTGCTCTAATTAAATGCTTACAAAAACATTATAACAAAAAACTGAATTATAAATGCATTTAATAAAAACAAAGTCGTCGCTCTGTGACGTAATCTAGTTTGGTTTTTAAAGTGAACGCTGAGTAAAAAGTTCCTGTTCAAAAATCAAAACCTGCCATCTAGTGGCCAAACTACAGAATGCAGTTTATATAAAACAGTGCTCAGAGGTGTGTGTTATTGTCAATATTGTCACAGGTGGACAAATAATCTGGTAAAAAAATTACAATTGACTTGTTCGTTGCTTGTGTATAGCACTTATACCTGACTTGTCACATCACGTTAAACTCCACCGCTGCCAGGTTAAAAGATGCGGTTGTCAGAGTCGTCTGGCTTTTCCCTTTTTTTTAAGTAAAAATGCTATGTAATTATAAAAACTTATTTCTAGAGATGACCCATGGCTCAACTGCAGATTCCATAAAAACAAAAGAAACCACAGAGCCGTGTTGGCAGTGAGGCTTCACAACTTCCTGCATTATTAGATGAAGGCTGCACTCATATATCCGCATGTAATGACCTGTCACTGTTATAGCATGTTTCCTAGCACTCAGGGTCTCCTCCATATTCAAGATCTTTTACCATGACCTGACCGGCGGTCTGCTTCTCCTGCACTCTGTGGTCTGCGCACCTCGATTAAGATTAATCTCCACAGCCTTGTGCAGAGATGGGTCTGCGTTCTGTATGAATATTTTCCCGCCATGAGCCTAAAACAGGCTAATCGCTCAGTGCTGCCCAAGAGACATGCGGCTTCAAAGTGGCAGCATGAAATCTTGAATTAAGATGTTATTTTTCCTCTTTACATGAAACCTCTTAAAACCTCTAAACCTCTTCCCACCCAGTGCGGAGCGCTCCTCTGAAGTTCGAAATGCTCCCGTACGCTACCCAGAGATGACACGTCTTTTTAAAATTGGCGCAAAGGAAAAAGATTTGGCCTTTGGCACTTAGTGTCAAGGCTTCTTACCGAACTCACCCAAAGCTCGGTCAAACTTTTAAGATCCTGCTATTTGGGAATATGCAGATTTCCTGGGTGGAGAAAATCTGCTAATGCCTGATTGCTTAACTCTACCTGACGCCACGGCTAAGATTCACTGTCTGACACTGATCTCTTACTGCGCGCAGATTAAAAGGTGAATATTTAGAGACAGGTTCTGAGATCAGGATTATTAATTATACTCCGGTGGAGCATCAGACCCTGTAACCGGTGGAGTGGGGTCTGTACTCTTTTCCTTTTTCATTTACCTGGTGTATGCTGGGAGAGGTTCCAGTCACCATTATAAAAATAAATGAACATGATGTAATTTATAATAAATGTATAGACCTGCGGTTCTGGGTGGGTCGTGGACAGCGTGTCAAATACAGTGGAACTTGTCCTTTGTTTTGTCCTTTGTCTTGTCCTTTTACTTTGTCCGTTTACTTTCGGATATCACCAGACTTGGTGTTTTCTTTAAGAAAATGATGTCTCCATTCTCGCCAGTTGTTTCAAATCTACGGCGTGATCACAGGACGTGGACGTGTGAAAGTAAAGTTAACCCTAATGTTAGCTCCATCATTAAAAGCAAAAAAAAAAAAAGCTTTCAGATCCAGCAGCCCATCAACAAAAAAGAGCAGCAACATAATCAAGTTGAAGGAGGAAAACATTCCAAACTACCATTAGTTCCATTAAGATCGCTAAAATCAGCCACGTGTACGTACAAGTTCTATTATGGTGAAATAAAAAGCGATAAAGAAGTTATTGTAGCAACAGGCACTAAGGCGCTAACAAACCAGAGACTGTCGAAAAGTTATTATTTTGGATCAAAAACAGTTAGATGATGAGAAATGTGAACACTCTGCTAAAACGTTCTGTTAAACGTTTATTTACTATTTACTTTGGACTTTTGTATTATTTATATTCTTTATTTTAAAGAATTTAAAATACTGTAAATATAGTACAAAAAATAAAAATAGGTACATCAGTTTTTCAGATTTCATTGATAGTTTGCAGACAGATTTACAACGAAAATAGAGGTACCACTGTACATTTTTGAAAAATGAAAAATATTTAATGCTCATCTCATTTTGTACTCATCCTTTATCTAAAAAGAGACAGAAAGAGGTTATCTCAGACAAGTGCAGCATTCTCGTTGCTGTGGTAGCTACCAATTCTTTACGGATTGGTTACCCTTCTCGTTAAATTTGTGATGATTTTCGGCGAGAAAGTGGCGAAACGCAAATCTAACCCGGAGTGTTTAAACGTGGATTTTGGTTTTTTGAGGAAAAGAGTTTTCTCAGTTTCTTAAATGAGGGCTTTTAAACTCATTTTTGTATGTTTAAATGTGTTTTTAAAGGTTTTTTTTTTTTAAATAATTTTGTTGTCCCGGACTCAGACAGACTGAGAACCCCTGGTCCATATAAAGCTGGTTCCTGTTTCTGACCAATAGCATCCAAAGTATGGAGTTACTGTAAATTAGCTGAAGAAAATAAGGTTATTCGTACACTTTGCAAATCTTTAATGGCATATCATGGCAGCACCAACGTGATGCATGAACACCTTAAACGGAAGCGCCCTTCAAAGCCACTGTAAGGATTTGTATTTATGCTTTTCAATAAAGGAGACTGACTAATAACTCCTGTTTCATGAATGTTCATGAAATCAGTATGTGTTTGAGTAAATGTTTAGATTCAATAATGAGCTTATTCGTTGTCCTTGGTGCATTTTGGACAGGATGAGACATGTCCCTTATCCATTTTATTTAAACCATTGTGTATAAAATGTCATATACACAACAAATACAGGTTTAATAAATTAGTTTAGCATTTTTGCGGAGTCATGCACTTTGTAATACAGAGAACGTGAATTTAATTGAAGGGTTTAATAGAAATGTGGATTTCTTTGCATTACATGACTGTTTGAATAACGCCTCTTTTTGGTTTGGTTACTCTGCTGGAAAGGAAAGTTTAGCAGTTTCAAAATAAAACTTAATTAATATTATCAGTTCTTTTCTTTGGAAGAAAATGAATCGCTTGGAATTCTGGCACCGTGGCTTAGCGGTTAGTATAGTCGCCTCTCAGCACTCGGGATTCCTAGTTTGAATCTTGGTGGAGTTTTCATGTTCCATGTTCTCTTCTGGGTTCCCTAGTTTCCTCCCACAGTCCAAAAACATGGATTCAATGTAAACTGACTGCTCTAAATTTCCCCAGATAGTGTGTATGAGTGAGAGTGTGAGTATGCCCAGCGATTGATTTCCGCCCTGTCCTTGGTGTATCTGTCCAGCGCCCCGAAGGTTTTCCCCTGAATGGGCATTGGGGACCCTAGTAGAGGTTTAAGTGGAAGATAAAAAATAAATGAATAAATGAGTAATTACTTACACTAGTCGAGTAATTAATCAAATAGTTGAATAGATACTCTTTTGTTGCAGCCCTAGTTCATGTACCTGATGCTGGTTCCTGGTTCAGGAACCTGTTGTACCCAGCGTGTTGCTCCTTTATTAAGAACCACCCACTGATAATAAAAGCCACTCAGCAGAATGATTCATCACTATACAGGGAACACATACAGATCTCCATTAAGTGTAAGTAATAACCGACGCCTGAGTGATTTTAACTATAATAGTGTTCCACCAGGATGGTGGTGGAGATCCGGAGCAAGGCGGAGTAATACCCAGCTCATTTAATGGTTAATAATGTCCACTCCATAAGCAATGAGCTGAATCCTCAATCCTTTTCCGCACCGAGGGCCTTCAGACTATTTGCAGAAGGTATCAGACTGCGCCTCCTTCCTCCGCAGAGCTGCAACATAGAGGTCTGTGTTTTTAATTAATATCCAACAGTCGTCGAGCTCAGATGAGCACTTTATAACGGAGATGGGCGAACGGCGCTAAATGCCATGACTTCTGCACGAATTTCAATTAGTTCAATCAGCCTCGGCTTCAGTAGGCAGGTCAATAACGTTTATACTTAAGAGCTTATCTGTGTTTACCATGCTGTTTGTGATTCTGGCTGCGATACCCGGTGGAATTAGTCTAATCCTGGAAGCAGAAAGTGCAGATGTCAGCCGATTGTACTGCGCACACAATGTCACACCCAGTGGCTTAGAGAGAGGCGGACAAGTGGTGGCATCAGCCACGTTGATTAAAAGCGTCATGGAATTTACAGTAAAGCACAGTTGAAGCCAAAAAACTTAAGCTGGCGGCACATACAAGACACGCCCCCTGTCATCATCCAATTACGTTGCAGGTATAAAAGTCTGGAAGTCTGATCTGCAACATGTGCAAGAAGGAACGAGCGACATGGGAGAGGTTAAAACCTGTTAATCAATAAATTCAGTCCGCAATGGGAACATTTTAGGAAAGGCTCTTTTTCTGTTTATCATGACTGTGCATTAGTAACAGAGTAAGGTTTACGATATCATAGTTGGGTGAGTTTGGGAGAGCAGAACCAGACTTGTCCATATTTAAAATAAATTGGAACAGAGATCCTCTTATCTATCATCAGCCTCAGACCTCATCTGCTCATCTGGATCAATAGTCTGCTCCAGAATCGTGTGGAAAGATTCCCAGAAGATTCTTGTAGCTGTGGGGGAAGTAGTGGGGGCAGGGTCATTTTATTTTATAATTCAGTATATGTACTAAATCATATAAACCAGAGTTCTTTGAGTCAACTGAATCCTTTAAGATGAATTATTTGCCCAAGAGTCATAAATGGTTTTTTAATCACTTCTGCATTTAAGAATTATTCAGATAATTCTTCAGATTTAGATTTAGTTCTGAAAATATAATCAACTAGCAGATTACCCATGCTACTCTATGGTGGAGAACCTGTTAAAAACATGAACAGTGGAAGGCAGTTGTTTCTGAATGTGTGATGGCTTTAGAGTTTATATTTTTTAAATGATCATAGTATTATATAGTAAGGTTTGGGGAAATTAAAAACCTGAAAAGAATATGTCAGATTAATATAGTGTGAGTTGTGACTAAGGACCCAAGTAGAAATGACGGAGCCAAGTTTTAGCTTTGTAGATACTCGCCAAGACCCCGATCCATCTGAGGTGTTGCGTTTGATGGCGATAGCAAATGAACAATCGAACATAAGAAAGCGAAAACCTGTTTTTCAATGACATGGTATGGAATCATGGTGCAAGTTTCCGCCTTGTAGATACTTGGTAAAGACCCCAACATGACCTTAGAAGGGTCTTGCGGTCAATGATGATATTGAATGAACATAATCTAGGAAAATGAGAAGCAGTTATTTTCAATGACACAATAAGGAATTACTAAGGAAGGTACTCGCCAAGACCCAAATCCATTCAAGGGGTTGCATTCGATGGCGATAACGAACGAACAATTGAATGTAGGAAAGTGAGAACCTGTTTTCAAGTTTTAGTACTTGGGAAGTGGGAGGATTAGTGAAGAGTCAGTGAGGGCATTTAAAAGTATAGATAATAAATATATATATTTTTTGATTGAATAAAGAACGAAGTTGGTTCTTGCCCCTCCACCCTTCCCCTTAAAACAGAGTGGCTAACTTTGATAAAGCAGCCTGCAGGTTGTCCTCTTCTGCACCCGCATTACTTCAGCTCTAGTGGTTGCCATGGCAACCAGAAGGCCGTATGTTACAGTATCAGGAACTTTGAAGTACCTCTGTGAGTTGAGTAACTTTAATGTTTGAAGATTCGTGGACAGAACAGTGTGAGCAGGTTGGTCCAGGAAAAACATGGTGTTCTGCCTGGTGGAGCAGGGAACGTACTGAAACCGGATCTGATGACCCAAAGAACGGGTCTTTACCAGCAACTAGTGGACACAAGATAGATTCTTTGCTTGGCTCAACTTAGAACCATCTGTGGAGAACAAAGTGTGAGATTGTATCTGAATATCTCAACCCTCCAATCAGCAGCGTGAAGCCCTGATCATGAAGCACCACTGCAGCGAATCACCCCAACACATTCACAAACACATCGCGGGGGGTTCCCCTGCCCAGAACGTCTCTGGCTCTGGGCAAATACACCCACGACAGGGTGCCAATCTATCGCTGGGCACAAACTCACTCACACACTCTTACACACCCACAGACTATAGGGGTAATTTAGAGCAGTCAGTTTACCTTGAATAGATGTTTTTGGACTTTGGGAGGAAACCGGAGAATCCGAAGGAAACCTACGCGGACACTGGGAGAACATGGAAACTCCACCCATATTTGGAATCAAACTGGGAAGCCCCAGTTGCTGAGAGGCAAGCCACCGTGCTGCCCAGGACTATCTTTTTTTTATTACAAGTTTTATTTGCACGTAGTGCTTTAGAAGTGTTTGGACATATAGTAACAGAAATTTTCGATGTGGATAATTCCACTGAATAAGCGTTAGCACTTCTAAATGTCTCCAAAACCATACCTCACAAACCGTCCGTGTTGCTGTAAATCACAGGAACCCAAGCTCCTCCCACACAGTTAATTTAAATGAAGCAGTGTGTGTAATTTCTGTGTATCATTTCCACTGGCAGTCCAGGCTCTGCCTCTAAACTGAAATACACTTAGCATGGGGTGCTTAGACGTGTTTACAGCTAAGGTGCTCGGGTGTAGCACCCGCCTATTCATTTTAGTTCCACTTAATTTTTTTTGGTCTTCGCAGAGTTCCGTACCGAAGCATTTGTAAAGAATACAGTGTACCGTTACACCCCTACTGTGGATAGTTTCATGCAGCTAGTTCTCCACCAGGCATGTATTTCAGTAGACAGAGGGAGAAAGTGCAAAGACAAAAAGAATTATATTTCTTAGGTCTGAGCCTAAAACTCGCGACTTGCTCTAACCTCTATACCGCCGTGTCGCCTCCAGCTTCAATTCTTACTAATGAGTTTCAGCAACAGTCTGTTTAATTTCATATCTTTTTTTTTTTTTACAAAACTGCATTGAAGTGGAAGAAAATGTAAGACAATTAACCGGGTTGTTTTTATCTGGGCGTCTCCGTCTAAAGCCGCTTCGACCGCTTGTCTGCCAGGCGCAATCTCCTCCCCGCCATTTAGGGGTCTCTGTTTATCTGTTTTTTTAATTAACCTCTCCGATTTAACTCTCCATCAGAAAGTCCTGCACATGTTTTCTCCAAGGAACAAATAAAATCCCCCAATCTCCCCCCTCACGGTTTGAGTGGATTTTCAGGAGAAAAGCATGGTTTAGCTTTAAGAACCCAAATCTGTTCTGACTGAAGCGAGCTCTGTGGATCTTTTCATGGTTTTCGATGTGGCTTTTCGCTTCCTGTGAAAAATCCAAGTAACGGCCAGGATAATGATAAGGATAAGAGACGTTGGAGGAGAGGACGTTTCGAGGTTTGAGTTACCGCTTAAGTAACCTCTTAAGACGACCCAGCAAAATCTGGAATATGGCGTTGCCAAATAAATTATTCTCGAACCTCTTTGACTACAGTCAAAATTGTGGCACCTGCTAAACGCTGGGCTCTATCTCAAACTATTTTATAAATGTCTAAAACTCATTTGTAAAACAAATGTTGATGGAAAGCCTCAGTAATCAGGTGGGATGTTAAACCACAGGGTGGTTGTACTCACATGTCTGAACTTAAACTTATAGCAAAATGTGATTAATAGAAAAGATATCTAAGACACCCAGGCAGAAATCATAAAATAGACTTGGAGACTCCAAATTGTGCCAACAATTGCCAAACTTTATAACTTGGCTTCTGATTGTCTTCTAGTAAATATCCTTCATCTGTTAGAAGGGAGAGTCTATTTGTGTCTTAATTAAGTATTAAATTGTTCTACAAAATTGCAAAGCACAGAAATAGAGGAATAAAACCAAAAAAGGCACATTTATATAAACAGACATTTATATAAAATGTCACTACTTTAATCAGAGAGACAGAGAGAGCCATACAGTGTATACATACTTACTTTCTTTCTTACAAACGTGTTGTTCCTTTCTTCTAATTTCCTTCCGAACTTCCCGCCTTTCTTCTGAACTTCCTTTATTCCAAAATTCCTTCTGAACTCCCTTCCTTCCTTCTCTTTCTTCAGAACTTTCTTTCGAGGTTCCATCCTTCCAAACTTCCTTCCTTCCTTTTAAACTCCATTTTTTCTGAACTTTTTTCCTTCTGAGCTTCCATTCACACTTCCTTCTGAACTTTCTTCCTTTAAGACTTCAGTCCTTACTTCCTCTTTTCCATCCAAACTTTCTTACTTCTGAACAAAGGGAAATTTAGTGCAACCAGCAGCTGTACCATATTGCAAAAATACACAACTTAAAAACTATAAATAGAAAAAATTAAAATAAAAAACATAACATTAAAAAAAACCTTTAGAATATACAGTAGAAATATAGAATGTGAAATATCAAAAGAATAAACATTTAAGCAACAGCAGTGTAATGTATTGTATCCTGTCAACAGCCAGTCCAATTAATCTTAATATTAATAGTCCAGTTATATATGAACAATAATAAGTTTAATAATAATAGCTCTAGTGTACATTATATATAAACAGAAATGTGTCAAATTATACACTGCTCAAAAAATAAAGGGAACACTAAAATAACACATCCTAGTTCTCAATGAATAAAATATTTCAGTTTATTTAGTAAATGGAATGCAATGAGAACAAAATGATTTTCCCATGGAGGTCTGGATTTGGAATTGTACTCAAAATCAAAGTGGAAAATCAAATGACATGCTGATCCAACTTCAGTGAAAATTCCTCAAGACAAGTTAAAAGGAGGCACTTGCATAACAGCAAGTGAAATTTATTCACAATCAGTGTTGTTTCCTAACTGGACAGGTTGATTTTACAGAAGTGTGGTTGACTTGGATTTATATTGTGTTATTTAAGTGTTCCCTTTATTTTTTTGAGCAGTGTACATAAATTATTAAATAGGTATATGTATAAAAAAATGACTTTATAGAAAACAATAAACAGTCTATTTAGCTTAAAAAGCGGAAATGTGGATCCAACTGAAATAAAAAGCAAAAGACTTTCTGAACCTGTCGGTGGAGCTGGACTAGGACAAGAGTCTGCCAGTCTCATGCTCTGTTCCGAGCAGCTAGTCTGCTTTGCTCAGCAGCCTGTCGAGTTGCCCAGCATCCTTTTTCTTAATACCGCTTCCCCGACAGACCACGGCACAGAAAAACAGCCGAAGGACAACCAAAAATACATGAAGAAAAACTTTTGTTTTATAATATGTAACAGTCAGCAAAATGTAGTATAGCACTTTGAAAAGCATTATACATTTATATAATGAACAAAACTGGTACAAAGGGTTAAGTAAGTGTGGATAGCGAGCCCTCATTACCCCAGCATCCCCGATTAATCACTGCTAATGAGTCCCAGACCTGCGGGACTGCAACAAGAATCAAAACAAATTAATTGAGAGCTGTGCAGGAGATTTGTTTCCCCTCCAACTCCAAGATTTAAAAATGAGCAAACAATAACAACAGCTCGTGCAGTCGGAGCCTCTGTATTGCAGCCATGTCGTTGTGCTTTCTGTTTTCTTAACTCTGATCTGGATAACATCAGCTTGTTCCTGGATATTTCTGAGAACATCGACTGCGAGCCGGTTCTGGGTTTGATTCCCAGGAGGGTGGACAGGGTCTGTTCTGTGTGGGGTTTGCATGTTCTCTTTGTGTTTGTGCATGTGTCTTCTGATAAATCTGGTCTCCATTCAGCTTTCACTTAGTTTTTTCTGAGCACCAGCACCTCTAATTAGTGTAAGCGGTTTGGAAAATGAATGAATGACTACAGCTCGCTTTCTGAATTCTAAGAATAACGAGCACTAAATAAGAGAAACCTGCACGCGGCCCTCAGCTGAAAGAGTTTGGCCTAATGTTCAAACTGCGACAGGGTTGGAGCTGCAGCAGCATTATAATAAAGAACCACGTGGGAGCTGCTTGTATTATTCACCAGGTTTTTCTGACCATAGAGCTCAGGCCCTGAAAGGTTCTAAAAAAAGCTACTAATCCATAAACTCCTGAAAATAGCTCCCATTAATTTTCAAATTTAAAAAATATTAGGGCAGTGGTCCCAAGGGTTCACTTAAATAGGAATATAAATATAAATCGATGCATTGATTATACAACCCCTGGCAAAAAATATGGAATTACCAGTCTGGGATGAGCACTCATTCAGACATTTTATTCTGTAGAACAAACTCAGATCAAAAACATGATGCCAGGAGTTGTATAGGTGGCGATACGATGCATTGATACATCCGCAAGCGTATGTTTATACTGCTGCCATTCTCATATCGTTGGTTAGAGTAATCGATATCATATTCACACCATCCTTGTCGAACCAATTCAACCAATCACAGGAGGGTTTTTATCTTTTCCCAGTTCACAGAGGACATGTTTATCCTGCTCTGGATCAAACAGGTTATGATTTTATAATTACAAAAATTGAAGAAAAAAAATGGCATTAGTAAAGGCGCAGGGGCATGTCACTGTTTAAAATACCAAGGATGCAGAGGCAGACGAATGACAGGACTGCACTGTGACATCACAGAGTGGTTTCCATGACATGATACCAACAGACAGGCCTTTTTGCACCAGTTTCCTGATCCAGTCTTCCCCACAGCCAGCTGTTTTCGCGCTCGTATCCAGCCGTTTAGGCCGGAGGCTCCACTTGAGACCTGAACGCTGTCCCACTACGACAACGTTCCAACAGTTTCCTAGCATCCAGCTGCAGAAGCTCTGTCTCAATCACCATGTCTGTGTGGTTGTACTTCAGAGGGGTTTATAAATCACTGTGTGTCCTTTGTGTGCTGGAGGAAAATGCTGTAGTAAACGTGACAGCAACAAGCAGTAATTCAAGCACTTTAATGCCGTGAGCATTATTAAAACGGACATGCCCCCGGCCAAGCGGCGTGCGCGGCCCAGACGGGTCCTATGAGTGGAACGGCTTGGATTCAGTTCACGTAGCAGCGAGGAGCGAGAGAGCAGCAGCCGGAGAAAGTCTGTATGATTACCATTCAGCTGTAATCCCTTTTCTCTGATCTCTGCTGATTTTAGTTTAATATTCCTGTGACTTTTAGCGGAAGGAATTATTCAAATACAAGCACTCGACTGAAATCTCTTCTCCACCTGCAGGCATTCGGAGGAAAGAAGCGGCGGGAGGAAGGGGTTAGATAAATCACAGCAAAGTGCTTGAATGCCCTCCGAAGGTTTTTCCTTTCATTTTTTATCCTGTTCCTTCTGCATGTTTTCTCTCTCTCTCTCTCTCTCTCTCTCTCTCTCCACAAGGGGTGGTGGCGACCATCTTAAATGCTTGAGGTCATTTCCTCTCCTGCTTGCTCATTTACACAGTGTGCGTGCTGGCTAGCATTTGAGCTGTAGCCTCGAGAGAGAGACTCAAGATAAAAATATGTCATGTTTAATGGGGGGTAAGTCATTTACCATCTTAAAAGTTTTTCGGGTGGTGGGTTTGGCAAAGTTCTTCTCCTATTTAGGACTCAATAGAACCTAAAGGTGAGAACAGTAAAGTGTCAGCAGCAACTCCCGCGAGGTTTTTAAACTAAGTAGTAAAGCCTATAATAACATCCCAAAGCTGTTTCTGCTTTCTTACATTGGGATGTTCTCCCACTACAGTCCCACACACTTTATTTTTTTCTTCACACTCCCTGGAGTGCAGGAAGCTGTAGATGGTGCATACATACAGAAGCCCGGCTTAAAATGACTCTACCACAATGCAGCCACCTTAAACAGCCAGTAGAGGCTGCTGTCAAAGCCATGGTTCAGATTACTTCTGATTAGGCCCTCCCACCCATCAGACTCTCTGTTATGTCTGTGGAACATCAGACTAATCAGAGACACTATTACTATTTACCCTGAGGAAGTCCCAAGCATTTGCACTCCTGATAATTTTCCATTTCTCCAGTGGTACGCTAAAACAAGCAAGTTTCTGTTTTTATTTCCGTTTTCCCAAATGCACATCGCTTTGCTTTCTATGTTCCAAACAGGTAGTCCCGATCCTTAAATCTGATTGGCTGAGCCATTTGTCCTGCTGTGACATAATCGACTGTAACACACAGCTCTGAGCACCTGACAATGTGTGATATGGTTTTCCAATTTCTTTTATAAACTGCATTCTGTAATTCGGCCACTAGTTTTTGCTTGTTATGAAAACCAGAAACCTGTTGCTCAGCATTCACTTTAAAAACCGGACTATATTACATTGTGGAAGAGCGTTTTATAAAAGCATTCAGGCACTCAAGGTCGTATATTATTGTAAATAAATCACAGAAAATGGCATGCCTAACAACACCTTTTTCTTTTTACAACTAGCAGAATAGCTGTACTGCGCTGTGTTGAACCTGATAACAACAGGAAAGTTTAAAGGCAGTTGTTTTTGAATGAATGATTACTTTGGAGTTTATATATTTCGAATGAAAGTATTATTAAAGAGTAAGGTTTGGGGCGATGAAAAATCAGAAATGAATATGTGGAATAAATAGTGCGAGTAGTGAATATGGCGTCCATGTGGTTGCTTTCTTACGGAAATTAATCAGTAGGTTTTTTAAAGGACACCTTAAGGAATGATGGAGCAAAGTTGTGGCCTTGTAGGTACCCGCCAAGACCCCAATCCATCTGAGGTGTTGCGTTTGTTAGTGCATTAACAATCGAATGTAGGATAGTTATTCCAAAGAACACGTTTTTTTTAAAGACAAGGGAGAATTAGTGATGAGTCAGTCAGTGAGGGGTTTGCCTTTTATAGACATAGATATAAATCACGAGAAAGCACTGTAACTGTATTCTGCTTTGCGTCATGCCTAATAACACCTCTTTCTTGTGATCTATTCACAATAATACCACCTTCTACTACTTTATTATTTATTTAAAAACAGAATACCAGTCCTTTTGTCTGTAGTCTTGGTGACTTTATGGAGGTCCTTTACTCATGTGTTACATGTTACACGGTGGATAAACACTGACAGATCTGAACTTGTTTTGTTAAATATGGTACATGAAGTATGAAAGGATCAGAGATGTGACTGGGTGTCGGCTGGCGCCGCGACGCAGAGCTGGATTGGTGGGAGAATCAGGTCCAGCATGGCTTTCATCCTCACTGAGCTTTGCATCAGCGCCAACTTCAGGATCCAGAGCCCATGCTGTCATCACACAAACAGAACACAATGTGGCTAAAGCTGTCTATGTTCAGCGTCAATGTGCAGCTACACGATTGGGCAGGTGCCAGTTCTGGTGCCAGCTTGAAGGCTACATGAGGGTTTAACATCAATATGAATGTCTGGAGGCTGTGTGTAAGACAACTACGTTTCTGTAGGTCGCTGCATGTCAGTGGAGACCAATTTAGTGGAAATCTTTATTTACTATTTCACTGAGGGACCAAATTTGAAAAACTAAATAAAATCTCGTGGCCTGAAACCTTACTTTTTAAGACAGGCGTGCCCAAGACGTGATCACACAGGGCACATGGGTGGATCGCTGTGATAACTATTCCCAAACTGGCGCACAATTGTGTCTCATTTGAAATCTGCTCTAAAATGTTTAACCATGACTAAAGTGATGGATGTGTAATCAAAAATAGCATGTTGAATTTGGGCGCACTCTCTGGAGAGATCAGTTTGGTGCATACGTGGAAGAACCTGAAGGGGAAGAGTCAGATCTCCCGCTCCATAAAGATGTCAGATTTTTGCTTTGGAAGAGCTAATTTTTAGTCCTGCATATTGACATTCGAATAAAATCAAGCGCCTATGCTGGGCAGTTTTGGAACTTGCTGGCTAAAGAAAAGCATCCAAACATAAGAAATTGTGGATTCAACTACATCAGCAGCTACTGTTCAGACTCCTCCCACCTGGCTGACATAATTCAGTGCAGATTATCAGAATCATAGTGGGGCTTTTTTTCCCACTGGATTGCGGTGTATTGTAATAATATCAACATGATGTGTGTAAAAACAGTTAAACATCAAATCTTTTGACCTGTCCACTGGAAAAAGTAGATCTCAGGCCAAAAAAAGAAGTGTTGGAATTCCTGCTTTGAGAGGATCATGGATTCTCCATCATTCATTATTTCATTTTTAGTACTTATTATAATTAGTGTTGCAGGGGTGATGGAGTCTTGGTGCTCATTGTGTAGAAAGCAGGGCAGCGCCATGGACAATTGCCGTTTCCATTCACACCAAGGGAAACTTTATCTCCTGAGACTTTGTCCTGCAGACTAATTTAACACCGCTGAAATTAGGCATTTTTAAAACCCATGATAGCTCAGTAGCTCAGTTGGCTTCAAATTCCAAGTCCACTGAAGTTACCAATGTGGGTCCTTCGCTGCTCCAGGTATTCTGTATGTAATCCCGAGTTCTGACCCCTAACTATTAAAGTGGGATACTTGTAAGTCACTTTGGATGAAAGTGTCAGCTAAATGACCAAATGTAAATGAGATCAGTACACTGACTCAGTTACATTTACTGTATTTACATCCTAATCCAGAGAAACATACAGACATTAAACATTAAACATTAAACATTTAATCAGCTTAGATAGCGACCTGCTAATTACCACTAACGTAGCCTCCAAACCGCTAACGAGTCAGTAGGTCCGAATCATCAGATGCACCGCAGACCTACAGACTCACCATGATTGTTTCGGAAACAGAAGGAGCCGGGGGTCGAGCAATGTCTGCATGTTTTACCAGAAGAGCGCCAATTAATCACGCAAGCACACACAGTCAGACAAACAAACATGATCAAAACAGAACTAATGGCGTGTAAATTGTTTACGATGTTGTGTGCTGCTAGAGGCCCCCGGTGAGTTCCGAGTGAGGCTTGTCATATGCAAACACAGCCATCGGCTGGAAATAATTAGGAAAAAATAAGTATGAACATTTCATATGATGGGGATGGGGGGGAAGGGGAGTGATGTCAGTCAATATTACACCATGAGGTCATTAAGTGGCCTGAGAACCCCAAATTTAAAAGTTTTAAGTTATAAAAATTGTTTAATAAAAAAGTTACTTTCCTCTCCCATCCATCCATTCATCCCTCCATTGTCTTCCGCTTAAAGGCTAAGTACCACCTAATGGAGCACACTGAAAATTCTTATTATAAGCTAAAATAAATATTATTTTAGCTTCTAAAATGTAAACATGAAAAAAAATTTTAAAAACAGATTTTGTTTACTTTAGAATACATTTCAAATAGATAAAGTAAAGTGATAAAGTGATTCATTTTGCCTACTGTGCTTACACACAGAGGAATTTGTCCTCCACATTTAACC
>JAOUQT010000011.1:9627998-9638284 GCA_025769995.1 Xyliphius kryptos | reverse complement strand
ACCCACACAAGTTGCTCAGGTAGTGCAGCTTATTCAGGATGGCACATCAATGCCAGCTGTGGAAAGAAGGTTTGCTTTTCCGTATCTAGTTGACTTTTGTATAGTTTTTCATTTTCTTTGAATAGATTTGTTTATTTATTCATTATCCTCTGCTTAATCCTCTACTAGGGTCGGAGCGGGGTTCCCCAGGCCCATCCAGGGGGAGAGGCAATTATGGACTGTGGATGAAAGTGATCTTCAATGAAGAGTCAAGAATCTGAGTCAAGAAAAGACACATTCAGTCGATGCCATGGCCTGCAAATAGTCCAGATCTCAACCAAATTGAAAACCTGTGGTGGAAATTGATAGCAGTTGCTTTGTAGGTGGAAGCCTTCTTGTGGACTCTTCTTTTTTCAAAGAGAATTGGCATCAAATTGATGAAGAATACTGTTTGTCACTCAAGTCTATGCCTCAGAGACTGCAAGCTGTAATAAAAGCAAAAGGTGGTGCAACTAAATATTAGTGATGTATTTAGAATGTTCTTTTTATCTGTTTTTCATGATTCCATATTTTTTCCTTAGAATTGACTGATTCCATATTTTATTTTTTTTCTTGTGCTTGGTCAATAAAAGTAGCATTCACTGACGTCCACAATGTTTTCTCTTAATTTCTTTGAGTGTTCCTGAAAGCCAGCAAGTTGCACTTTGGAATGACATTATTGTAAAATGTTTTTGATTGAGTTTGTTCAACAGAATGAAATATCTGAATGAGTGCTCATCCAAGACTGGTTATTCCATACTTTTGCCAGGGGTTGCCATCTTGGGCGCTGGGCAGATACACCCCGGACAGGGCGCCAACCCATTGCTGGGCACACTCACTCACCCAGCCACGAACGCATACAATACAGGGCAATTTGGAGCATTCAATTTGCCTTGAATCCATGTTTTTGGACTGTGGAAGGAAATCCGAGAACACAGAAGAAAACCCACTGTGACGCGGTGGCGTTGGGGGGGTGTGGCGGAGCCGCGGCGCTGATCAGGGTTGATTAGCGCACCTGAAGCGGCTCTGCCTAAATGACTGTGTGCCGCTTTATAAGCTGCCAGAGCACACACCGCGAGGAGAGAGACCGACCACGGAGTTGGTGAGACGGAGGACCCAGCACGGCTACCACAAGGACTGTGAATGATCAGGATGCTATATGTAGTCGTGTTGGGTCATTAAATAAAAGCCAGTTTCGTGGGTCAAGCTTCTGTCTCCGGTCCTCATACTTTCCACCCTGCGACAAACTCAAATAAAGAAAACACGCACATAAAAAATATAATGTAAGAGCCGCATGAAACCACGCAAAGAGCCGCGGGTTGGCCACCCCTGTTATAGTTCAACAAAAAAGCACAGGAACAGCTCCAGGTACCAGTCATCCAGCAAGAGTGGGACACTCGATCAGATCCGCAGTAACAAATTGTCGCAAACACACTCTTGGGATGATAAAATGATCTCTCTTGATCCTAACAACCCACTGTTTCTGCAAGTCGGAGTCTTTTGGAAGCATGTGTAAGCTCAGGTTGATGTTGTGCAGAATGGCACACAGCAGTGGTGGTTAGACCTGCTGTCCATACATTGTCGAAACGATAATTTTGTCTGTTTACATGTCATGTTAGGGTCAAGCGAAAAGATTTACAAGACCGTTGAGGCAACTAGCTAGCACAGTGTTTGATTTTCAGTGGCTACTGGATGTTTACAACCATCCATTTAGTGGAAACTACATCACGGCGCGGTGTGTACAGACTATTGCAATCAGTGTATATTTACCTGATGTCGTATTGTTTGTCTGGGTGTGTTTAAATCTAATTGTCCAATTTTTTTTATTTAATTTTATTGTGCCATTGTGTTTTCTAGCTTCTGTGATGTGTCCTTAAGGGCTTTGAAAGGCACCAAAGACTACGATGATGATGGTTCTGTGTTACAGACTGTACTCTATCTGTTTAAAATCAATTCATATGTCTAAAACAAGAGAAACCAAAAAGTTACAAACACCGGTGAATTTCTTCTTGCCACTGTCACACGGACTGTTAGGGTTCCGTGATTGGGATCAGAACACAGTGTCCGTCAGGCTACAGCGCCATACAGCGGAGCATAGCGGGTTAAGGGCCTTACATGGAGTTTAAACGTCCAACCTTCAGAGTCATAGCCGAACCACTGATCTACCCCTCCCCCCAAAACAGAGGGCACGGGGCTCATGTAGGCAAATCATAATCATAAAATCATTATTTTATTAAAACTTCAGTTCCACCAAGAGGGAACGTGCTCGTGAAAGAAATTAATTATCGACGATCAATCAGCGTTTCAGGATGACGTGGCGGTTCCGAAGGGTTTTGACATTTCAGCAGTAATGTCAAAGTAAAGTGCTGCACCTCTCACGCTGCGTGACCGGCTCCTGTACCCACTCTGGCGTCACAAATCACCCCAGAAAATATGCCAATTACTGGGGAAGGCAGGACGATACCATCATCACACATCCGCCGTTTGTTATCGAATTCACTCAATTTCACCCCGGCGCAGAAACGCAGTGGGAGATAAACGCTGCCCGACGTGGTGTCATACGATTCGCACCGTGTGAAAAGATGTGAGTTTTCATTTAAATGGAGAATGTTAAGGTGGAACCAGCAGGGGGGGTGGAGGGAGGGGGATCGATGCCAGCGTTTCATTACGCACCACTCCAGGCTTCATAAATAACACCGGCGCAATTATTCCTCTTCAAATGAGGTTTGTAAAGCTGGCGCACCACGCTGCGGCTTTATTGTCATGTTTTTATTTCCTAAACCGCGTGTTATTCTTGTTCTTAATGTAATTGGTTCTGTCTTCTGCCTCATCGAGCTGACGGATATCACCGAGGGCCCTGTTTCTCAAGGACCCGCGCACGGCTGCAGCTTCGGAAACCTGGCGCACGCTAACGCACCCCACTGCACTCCAGGTCTACAGATCTCTAAATAATTAGGACTGCAGGCCTGGACGGAGGGGACAGAGCCGAGGATTGGAAAGGATGACTGATGATAGTTACAGTCCTGATTACCTAGAACAGTCCTGGAACCGGGCGTGGACTTTTTTAATGTCTGTATGAGAAATTATTTTTGTTTTAACAACTCAAACCTTGTTTAGTAGAATTCTATTTACAAAAGAGGAATTTTACCGAAGCGTCAGCTACAGTTCTTAAGATCTTGCCTCCGCCTTCATTTCCCTAACCAGTGACCAAAGTCTGATTTTATTAAACATGCTTATAACATAACATGCTAATCTATACTTAGTCCATCAATGGATTAGCATCCTGTCCAGGATGTATCTGCAAAGCGCCCGAGATGTTCTCCCCTGGATGGGCATGGGGAAGCCACCTGTGACCCTTGTAGGGTATTAAGCGGAAGATAATGAATGAATGAATTAATGGATCTATACCTATAAACGCCAAAGCTCTCACTGACTCCTCACTATGCTCCCGCTTTCTTACATTTGATTGTTCATTCACTATCGCCATCGAATGCAACACCTCGGAAGGATTTGAGTTTTCCAGAGTACCTACAAGGCTGTAACTTGGCACTTTGCTTACCTGTTATGACCTTGAAAAAAATTAACTCCTTCTCATTCATTCATTATCTTTCGCTTAATTGTCTACGTGGGTTTCCCGTGCCCATCCAGGGAAGAAGGTCTCAGACACTGGGCAGATACACCCAGGACAGGGTGCCAATCCATCGCCGGGCACTATGGGAGGAAACTGGAGAACCCAGAAGAAACCCACGCAGACACGAGGAGAACATGAAAACTCCACCCAGATTGTAATTTGAACCAACTGCGCTGAAAATGTGAGAATGTGCTAACCACTAAGATAACCGTGCAGCCCTAACTGCTTCTCATTTTCCAAATTTTATTGGTTTTAAACACAAGACCACTTCAGGGTCACAGCGGGGTCTTCCCGAGAACCTACAAGGCTGAAACTTAACATTGTGATTACCTACCATGTTTTTGGAAAAACAAAGTACTTGGACCCTTGCTTGTTTGATTTGATTGTTTTGATTTGATTGTTCATTCAGTATCGCAATCGAATGCAACACCTCGGATTGATTGGGGTCTTCGCCAGTACCTACAAAGCTGTATCTTGACTCCACCATTCCTTATCGTATCCTTGGAAAACCTACAGAAAAATTCCCATTAGGAAGCAAGCACGTAGACACCGTACTCCCAACTCCCACTATATTTATTCCACGTATTTATCTCAGATTCTTAATTGCCCCAAATCTTACTCTATAAGCCATCACTCATTTAAAAACCACTGCCTTTCAACTTTCATGTATTTATCGAGTTCTCTCCCATAGTGCAGCACGATTATTCCTCAAGTAAATGATAAAACTAACTGAGCCAAACCAGTTGGTTCACAGTTTTTGTACATTAACAGGAACTTTGCAGCTGACCACCACCACCATGCTTCCATGTAAAGCACTTACAAAATCAGAATTTGTGATTTCTTTGCTGTGATGAAAATGAGCCTGACCTTTAATATAAAACTGTATGGAAACCAGTACAGAGCAGAAAAGACCAGCAGCGAGAAGGAGGTGTCAGCGGTGATGACGCCGGTGACGGGCATGATATCCCAAAAGTGCTTTGATGCCAGGAGATAAAAAACGGCCTCCTCCACAGCACAATGCGCTGCCATTTGTCATCAGGCAAGAGCAGGCGTAATCATCCCTTTTGCTCGCCTCCCCCATCAGTCTTTTCCTGCCGTGTATCAGGATCAATCTACCCTCATTTATTTTAATCATCGCCTGTTTTTGCAAAACTGGCAAAGTCAGTGGAGGACAATGGAAACAAACCTGGTTCTAAAAACAAGCTGAAGCTGTCATTTCCCCCAATCACACGCGTTATTATGCATGTTTCCGTAGTGACATCAGACTCCAACATCTGCCTTATTGGACTGTCAGCATTGCTGCCTTTGATCTGCCTGGTGTTCAGGTGGAATCCAGAAAACACTGAAGTGAATTATTTAAAGGAAGATGCCATATATCTGTTCAACATATACTTTATTATATACTTACATGCACTATATAAGGTGTAGCATACAGTATACATTTGTATGCAGTATAGAAATATACAGAGGTAGTATACTTTATATACAGCTGTAATACAGTGCAGCATGTAGTAAACAGCATATACTGGATAAATGTGTAGCAAAAAGTATTTTATAGAATACCAATGCACCATAAAGTATGTACTGATACTATAAAATAGTGTCCAACACAGTATACAATGATGCAGTCTATACTATAAGTATATATAAATTGAGTATGTAGTATAAGTGTATTTTGTAGTATAGCGTATGCAGTATTTTAGTGTAGAGTATATACAGCTGCAGTATGTTATATATACTGTACTGTATGCACAATGCTTAAGGAAAAAAAATGGCGCAAGGGACAAAAACTTTTGAGCAAGGAATTTATTGAAAACAACAATTTAACTAAAATTGGCTGTTGAGTAGATGATTGAAGTTTAAGACCATAGCTCAAAAAAACCTTAAACCCCATGAAAACAGACATTAAAATGTCAAAAAAGGACTCAGCTATGAGTAGCGCCATCAATTTTATTGTTCTTTTCAAGCAATCGTTAGGCATGTGTTTTTTTTTAGGAGGGTAGTGAGAACGTTGCTTCAAGGGTTTGAAGATGGCATCACATCCACTGTCTGGTACTGAAGTCCATTTTTGTAAACTTCCCTTGCCATAAATTCCCAACTGGTCTCAATGGGATTTAGATAAGGGAATCCAGCAGGACAGATGTCATTCTCTTAACTTGGGTAGAGGATCGTCCTGTGTCCTGACGGACAGCTAATCGGATTCAAGGTAAATTGAATGCACTAAATTGCCCCATATAGAGTGTGTATGTGTGAGTGAGTGTGCCCAGCGATGGATTGGCGGAATGTCCTGGGTGTATCTGCCCAGTGCCTGAGATGTTCTTCCCTGGGTGAGCATGGGTAAGGCCCCCACCCCCCTACCCCCCCGCAACCCTTGTACAGGATTAAGCGGAAGATAATACAGATCCTTCTCAAAAAAATTTGCATATTGTGATAAAGTTCATTCTTTTCCGTCATGGAATCATAAAAATTTAACTTTCATATATTTTAGATTCATTCATTCTTTTATTGTTTTAATACTGATGATTTTGGCATACAGCTCATGAAAACCCAAAATTCTTACAAAATTAGCATATTTCATCTGACCAATAAAGGAAAGGTGTTTTTAATACAAAAAAGTAAACTTTCAAATAATTATGTTCAGTTATGCACTCAAGGTCGGGAATCCTTTTGCAGAAATGACTGCTTCAATGCGGCGTGGCATGGAGGCAATCAGCTTGTGGCACTGCTGAGGTGTTATGGAGGCCCAGGATGCTTTGATAGCGGCCTTAAGATCATGTGTTGGGTCTTGCGTCTCTCAACTTTCTCTTCACAATATTCTCTATGGGATTTAGGTCAGGAGAGTTGGCAGGCCAATTGAGCAGTGGTTTTGGCACTGCGAGCAAGTGCCAGGTCGTGCTGAAAAATGAAATCGTCATCTCCATAAAGCTTTTTTTGGGTTTTCATTAGCTGTATGCCAAAATCATCAGTATTAAAACAATAAAAGACCTGAAATATTTCAGTTGGTGTGCAATGAATCTAAAATATATAAAAGTTTAATTTTTTATCATTTCATTACGGAAAAGAATGAACTTTTTCACAATATGCTATTTTTTTTTAGAAGGACCTGTAGTTTGCGTTGTTCATTTATTATTACGATTTTTTTGTAGTTTTTTACAGAATTGTGCAGGAATTATTTAATATAGGTGTTTATCCCATTACAGAATAATAATGACAGTTTAAATATAGCCCACCTGGTTCTAATTCTTATCTCATTATCTTCCTTCAACTTAATCCTTTACTAGAGAATAGTTGGGTTAGGGGAATAGGTTTCCCATGACCATCCGGGAAAGAACATTTCAGATATAGACAGATACGTCCAGAAGAGGGTGCCAATTCATCACTGGGCTTTCTCTCTCTTTGATGTTTTAAATGATTTTAGTGTTTTATCATCTGCTAAAGTGAACTGGGGCAAAAGTGAGGCAGGATACTACATACTGTGAATGGACTGGGCCTGGACGGAACCTTGTTTCTTATGAACGCCCTGAACACTACCAGCTAGCCTGTTTTCTATCGTGGACTTTTTAAGATCTTGGGTTTTTATAAAATGAAAGGTGAACTGCCTGTGCACTGGCTCTTGGAGGAACCCTTTGTATTTGGTTCCCAACTGGACATCAAAAATAACCCCTTCGTTGCACCGCACACTGATCTCCATTAAGAGCTACACACTGCGGCATCTTCGGAATGCTGCTGGACCTGAACTGTATGGGGTTCAAGTCTTCACGTGTCTTCTCTCTGCTGCTTCAGCGGTGGAGGTTAGTACTAACCTTGAGAGAAAAGATGCTACTTCGAGAGGTCACTCTAGTTGAGGGGCCTCAATTCCCTACCTCCACCATAACCCCTAAGATGGAGGGCTGCCAGGGGCCCTTGCTGGGCTACAACAAAGAACTAGACATGGACCTGGGTTCAGCCACAGGGACACTCCTCTATAGAGCATGTGTATTAGTTCTCAACAAGAAAAAGCTTGAGGGCAAGACGGACACTGTACATTGGTTGTGAGATTGTGGTTTTTCATGTTAATACTAACGACATAGTACCTATGTTGTAGACGCTGTGTATTAATCGACACAGAGAGAACATGGAAACACCACTAAGATCATGTTTCGAACCTATGTCCCCAGTGCTGAGAGGTGAACGTTCTAACCACCAAGTCAACATTTCACTCCTGGTTCCAATTAACATCTCATTATCTTCTGCTTAATTCTACGGTTAATACTAGGGTTCGCCATTCCCATCCAGTGGAGAATGTTTCAGGCGCTGGGTAGGTACACCCAGGTCAGGTCCCCAATCCATCACTGGGCACACACTTACTCACAGTTACACAAATTTAGAGCAGTGAAGTCACCTTGAATCCATGTTTTTGGACTGAGGGAGGAAATAGGAACGCACAGAGAAAACCGACACGGACATGCGGACCATGGACACTGCACCCAGTTGGGTATTCTAACCTGAATCCCCAGTGCTGAGAGGTGGAGGTGCTAACAACTATGCCACATTGTCACACATCATTTCAGAACTGGCCTTCGGATCTGAGAGTTCCTATTCTGTAAGACGTTCTGCTGTAGACATAGTGTGGTAAAAAGACATTACAGCATTTAATTATAGATTTACAAAAAGCTTAATATTTACTTACAGAGTCTTTATTGATGATCTTGCCTAATATACAGTACTGTTTGTACTTGTGGTTTTTCCTAATTTTGATAACAGGGTCATGAAAAACCACAAAGATGCTCCTGTGGCTAAGAAACACCACAGCTCTCTTAAACCATTATGCAGCACCAAAGCAATAATTATTTAATTAACTCTGCGTGGCTTAGTTAGCACTGTGGCCTCACAACAGCTTCTTTCCAGGCAGACTGGCCATAGCGAGTTACCAATGTTTCAGTGTATTTGCTCTGATTTTCTCTTAATTCATGCTGGGAAAGGCTCCAGAATTTCTCATGACACTATCCATCAATCCATTATCGTCCACTTAATCCCATACCCCTCCAGAGGAGAATGTTTCAGGCACAGGGCAAATACACCCAGGACAGGGTGCCAATACATCGCCTGGCAAGCACTTACACAAAAACCTAAACAGACATGGAGAGAACATGGAAACTCCACGCAGATTGGTATTCAAACCTGAATCCTCAGAGCGATTATGCTAACTGCTAAGCCACTGTGCTGCTCGTCCATGATACTGAGTGGGATAAAATAATTAAAAAACATATAAACAATGAAGCTATGAGATATTTTTTGTAAAATATAAACAATATAAAATGGACAGAGTTTATGGTAAGCGCAGCAGCTTGGGCTTTTAATATGAAGGTTTAGTTTTCAGGCTGTAAACTCTCATTGCCTCACAAGTGCTGTATCATAGATGACCTTGTGCTTTAACTGAAGCATCTGTTAAATGATGCAATGCAGTGCAAATTATAACAGTGTAAGCAATAAGTTGGTTTTTCTTAGTTTATTTTTTTATTCCAAACCCAGTTTCATGTTTTCGATAACGTTTGTCACTACCTTCAAAGTAGCAATATCTCTTTAAGCCAGCAGAGGGCATTGTAACAAAATAAAAAAATTAAATCTTCCACTACGGCGGCTCTATTAAAACAGCGGCGTGCGGATCAGTTTTTAAATACTACAAAATAAAATAAAAATTAAAAAAAAACAAGAAAAATAAGAAATACATGACATTAACTGAAAAGGTTTTTCAGTTCCACTGGATGTATAGATGGACTTTGTAGTTTTACAATGACATTCTGTAGTCCATCTGTTTCTACATACGTTGTTATTCCATTTTAATGTTTTTCAATGACCAAGACCCACACAGTGGAGGTATTAAGGTGGTGGATGATTTTCAGTACTGCAGTGAAACTGACATGGTGCTGTTACGAGTGGATCGGACACAGCAATGCTGCTGGAAGAGAACAGTACACCTATCTTAACATACAGGTGTCTGATTCACTCGTAGCACTATCTACCACACTAATAATACCTGCTGTGTGGGGGTTTTGATCATCAGAGAACAGAGTAAAGCTAACTAACAGAGTTTGTAAAGAAACAGATGCACTTGTAATTCACCTTAACTCCATGTTGTATGGACTGTGGGAGGAAACTGGAGAACTTGGAGAAAACCCACAGGGACATTGGGAGAACATGGAAACTCAAAGCTGATTGGGATTCGATTCGAACCGGGATTCCCTAGTGCTGAGAGGCAAACATGCTAACCACTGTGCCGCCCAAAATCCATCTGTATATTTGGTTATTTAGCAGACACTTTTAAACAAAGTGACTTACAAGTATCCCAACTTGGTTGAGGTCTTGGAGCAATGAGGGTTAAGGGTCTTACTCAAGGACCCACATTGGTAACTTCAGTGAAGCTGGGATTTGAATCCGAAACATTTAGATTGATAGCCCAACACCCTAACCACTGAGCTAGCACACCCTCTACATAACAGATACATTTGCAAGGAACAGTATGTGAACCCTTTGGGATTACTTGGATTTCTGCATAAATTGGTTATTAAATGTTTTCTGATCTTCATCTACATTTACATTTAGTCATTTCGCTTTTATCCAAAACGACTTACAAATGAGAGAACAACACAAGTCAGTA
>JAOUQT010000011.1:9538614-9558248 GCA_025769995.1 Xyliphius kryptos | reverse complement strand
GCATCACGTAGTGACCTGGTCACTATCCTGCAAGAAGAATGGCTTCAAATCCCTCTGACCACTGTGCAGGACTTGTATACGTCACTTCCAAGATGAAGTGACGCTGTATCGTGACAGTAGGAGGCGCTACACCTTACTAATCAATTATTGTAATTAAAAAACCAGGGTGTCCTGCATGCCCTCATTACTCCAAATAGCAAAGAAACAAAATGACCCCACTGAATAATGCACTTTTTTTTTTTTTTTGAAGACCTTCATCTTGTTCAGAAACCGATCCGAAACACTTTATTCCTGCTGTGTGAACACAAATACACACATTTGTTTTTTTATAATGCCTTTAAACTTCCTCTCATCCATTTACACCAATGGGTTTTATTATGTTTTCATTTGTTAATTTGTTTTTTTTGTTTTTGTTACAATTAACCCTCTATCGCTCGTAATGTATCTGCTGACAGAGTTTCTCCAGTCCGACTGCTCTGCAGCTATTTCCTGTTTATGTGGAGTTAAAGCACCCTTTGAACTTCCCAGAAGGCAGTCCCACAGGACCGTTGCGCGGACCAGATTTTCCCCAGGATCCCACTGAGGCCCAACCGTCCGAACAACATGACAAACTCAGTGAAACACAATCTCGCCCGCTTCCCTTCTGCTTTGTTTTCCGTCTGTTCCTCTTCTGTTCATCTGCATATGAATCAGGGGGCAGGTTTGCATGGGTGCAGGTGTGATTTGTGACACCTGGGGGAACCACAATGGCTCTGTGCAAATTAGCCAGCGCCACACATTATTTTAGAGACGGGCTGAGGGTGAGATAAAGGGCTGGGATGGGGAGTTTGGGGGCTGGGGGATGTTTTTGGGAGAGATGTGCTTTTTTTTTTCTCCTCACAAACCGAACACCGGCTCTGTAATTGGATTCCGTGGGCTTCGGTTTTCCAGCTTTTGTTTTCTGATGTGTTTTGCGTTTAGTCGCCATTGCGAAGAAGTTGTTGACGTTTAAAGCTGAGAGATTGGAGGCACACAGGGTGGGACTGACCACAGTTTAATAAGAAAGTAGGAAAGAGGCTCTGAAACCTTTAGGGACACGATGGACATTATTCAAATAAAAAAGTTTTAAAGACAGAGGCACAAGTTTGAGGAGTGAACATCTGCTCAGTTTAAGAACAGGAGACAATAAGAAGTAACGATGATGAAGGCACTGAACGGTGGGTTAAAATGCACTTTATTGAAAAGGGGTCTCAAACACTTGAGACATTGTCCATATTATCAGTTCCACTTACTGTAAAGATGGACTTTGTAGTTCTACAATTACAGCCTGTAGTCCATCTGTTTGTGGACTACAGTATGTACTGTGTGCGTCCCCTTTACTCTGATCTAATGGTCAGAACTCCAATATACTCTCATGGAGCAGGTATTATTGGGTCGGTGCTTTATTCCTATCCCAATAAGGTGTTTAAATAAAACTACAGCAGCACCGCTGCACTAAAACCCCCTCAGTGCATCAGTGTCACTGTAGAACTGGCCATAAACAATCCACCACCCACATTATACCTGTTCAGTGACGCTCAAACTAATAGAGATCAGAGAACCAACAGGAGACTGACAAAACAAAGAAAACAGATGGACTACAGTCTGTAATCGTAAAACTACAAAGTCCATCTATATGAAGATACACAATGGAGAAAGAAGGAGGTGTGTCCAAACTTTTGACTGGACCTTAAGGGTCTTGCTCAAGGACCCACATTGGTAACTTCAGTGGACCTGGGGTTTGAACCCCCAACCTTCTGATTGATAGTCCATCTTTGTGGCCAATTTATTCAGATAAGCATTTTAGGGATTGGATGATGATGGGACAAAGGGGCGTGGCTCACAATCTATATTGCAGGTGATCCCCAAAGGTGTCTTTGTGGACTGGTCATGTTCCTCCACAAGATAACTTTTAACTTTTACATTTAGCAGACGCTTTTATCCAAAGCGACTTACAAGGATCCCAAATTGGTTGGGATCAGAACACAGGGCTAATACAGCACCCTGGAGCAATGAGGGTTAAGGGTCTTGCTCAAGGACCCACATTGGTAACTTCAGTGGATTTGGGATTTAAACCCCCAATCTTCTGATTGATAGTCCAACACCCTGACCACTGAGCTATCACTCCACTTGTATTAAATCTTAACTGAATAGAGAACAAACTACAATCAGAATCCCGTCTATTTATTTCTGTAAGCGACCAACAGAGCTGAAATCACATCAGAAGACGGTTATGACCGTAAGAGAGCGTCTAAAAAGTACTGTCACTAAACCAAAACGTTTAATGCATCATTTAACACTTTTCAAGCTCAGTTATTATTTTCACTTCATATCTGTTCTTTGGTTGAAGTGTTTAAGATAAACAACTGTAGGATCCTTGCGTTAGTGATGTTTTTCTGCAGTAAGTGCATTTTATACACGCTCCCTTACTGACACCTACAGATGCATTTCCATCTTTTAACGCTGGATTTATTCAAATAGATAATCGGAGTGGCGATTTTAACGAAATATGAATACTGTAAATTGTTTTCTGTTCAGTCCTGATTTTATAAAATGCAATTTAAAAATTTTGGGACTTGAGAGCAAAATGCAATTAATTTTCTTAAGACCGCCGCTTCTCTGGGAATTTCAGACAGCGTGGGGAGTGTCTGTTGGTTAGCATGTTCTCCTCTCAATGCTGGGTATTGCCGATGGGTAGTCCGCGTGGGTTTCCTCTGGGTTCTCCGGTTTCCTCCCACAGTCCAAAAACAAAAAATTGCCCCATAGTGTGTGTTTGTGTGTGAGTGAGTGTGCCCAGCCAAAGATTGGCGGGTGTATCTGCCCAGCGCAAGAGAAGTTCCCCCCTGGATGGGCATGGGAAACCGGCCTGCGACCCTCGTAAGCAGAAGATAATGGATGAATATAATAATATCAAATTCTCTAAATATCGTGGCTATCTGTCCTGCTGGTTACATTAGACCTTCACTTAAGAAAAGAAATCTCAGATTTTGAGAAATTAGTGTATTATTTGTAGGACATGCTGCTTCTTGCTTCGCTCCCTGTGCACGCTCTTTACCCCCAATTCTGCACAGATCTGATTGGCTGAGGAGCACCTTTGGTGATCTTACTACCCACACGATTGATCCACGAGTTCACTGCACAGCGACGCCCGTACCGTAAAGACTGGAAAAGTTTAGCCGCTTGAAATAAACAGAAAATTAGATCAATAGTTTATCAGTTTGTGTCCACAGGGAACAGCATCCGGATCCAGATTGCAGTTCCCCTATTAGGTACCTCTGATATACTATAATGCCAAAAAAGTATTTGCTCACCCATCCAAATGATCAGAATCAGGGGTTTCAATCACTTCCATGGCCACAGGTGGATAAAATCAAGCAGCTAGGCATGCAGACTGTTTTTACAAAGATTTGTGAAAGAATGGTTCACTCTCAGGAGCTTAGTGAATTCCAGTGTGGAACTGTAATAGGATGCCACTTGTGCAACAAATCCAGTCAGGAAATTTCCTCGCTCCTAAATATTCCACAGTCAGCAGTCAGCTGTATTATAAGAAAATGGAAGTGTTTGAGAACTCCAAGTGGTAGGCCACGTAAACTGACGAAGCGGAGTCAGCGGATGCCGACGCACATGCTGCCAAGAGGTTGCCAACTTTCTGCAGTCACTACAGAACTCCATACTTCACATGGCCTTCAGATTATCTCAAGAACAGTGTGCAGAGAGCTTTATGTAATGGGTTTCCATGGTCGAGCAGCTGCATCCAAGCCATACATCATCAATTACAGTGCAAAGCGTCGGATGCAGTGGTGTAAAGCATGCCACCAGTGGACGCGCTGCCACTAGAGCAGTGGAGACGCATTCTCTGGAGGGAAGAATCGTGCTTCTCCATCTGGCAATCTCATGGACGAGTCTGGGTTTGGCAGTTGCCAGAAGAACGGTTTTGTCTGTCTACATTGTGCCAAGTGAAAAGTTTGGTGGAGGGGGGATTATGGTGTTGGGTTGTTTTTTGTCATCCATAAAGACATGGATGACAAAGTCTGGTGTGGATGAACATAACCGGCCTGCACAGAGTCCTGACCTTAACCCGACAGAACATCTTTGGGCTGAATAAGAGTGGAGAGCCAGGCCTTCTCGTCCAACAACAGTGTGTGACCTCACAATGCTTTTCCCATAAACACACTCCCAAACCTAGATGGACTTCCCAGGAGAGTTGAGACTGTTCTAGCTGCAAAGGGTGGCCCTACCATGACCTACCCTGATTACCGGTCATCGCTTTTCTACGCTCGATTATTCGCTATTGAACGCAACACTTCGGATAGACCGCAATGGACCCTGTAGTCCCAACTCGCACTATATTGATTCCACTTATTCACTTCAGATTTTTAATTGCCCCAACCCTCACTCTATAATACGTTCATTTGAAATATATGAACTCCAAAGCCATCACTCATTCCAAAACAACTGCCTTTTAACGTTCACATTATCAAGTTCTCCCCGTAGCACGGCATTGCTATTCCACTGGTATTAATATTTAGATTGAAACCATAGTGTTTCTGATCCTGCAGTAAAATTTAAGCCGTTTTACTTCTACAAGCATCATTTGGCACCATGTCAGTGCTGCCTCCTTCAAACGGAGTTGTGGTGCCACCAAGCCACTGTGACACCTCATGGCTGGCTGATGTGGAGTTGGTGGTGGGGGTGGTGCAGATGAAACCCACTGTGTTTCTCCTGATGAGATCATTAATCTAATTAACCTAAAAATCTCTTGATGACTGTCCAGCTTCTTTGTGATCCTGTTTCGTACTTTTTGTCCGCCATGTTTTTCAGCACTGCAGAAAGCGAACTGCTGCCTATTCCCTAATAATAACCTGACATGTTTTACAGAAACTCAGCATTCCGGTAGTTCTGAAAGCCCCCAAAGAGCGAAAACCCAGCAGGAAGGAAGGTGGCAGTCCGGGGAGGTCCTGTAATCTGCCAGCGGTGCTCTACAGGTGATAGTCGGTCCTCCACCGTTTGATTAGAACACACCGTTAATCTGTTTATCTGGACTCATGAACGCTGCCAAACACAATCTGATGGTTGGACGTTGGTCCCAACGTCTTGGAATCTGTGTTTATAAAACAGGTAGTTTTGATCCTTAAATCTGATTGGATCAGCCGTTTGTCAAGCCGTGACATTATTGACAATAACACACATCTCTGAGCGCTTCACATTCGTATCATATACAATACAATAAGAAACTACATTTTGTAATTTGGCCACTAAATGGCAGTATTTGATCGCATAGCTCCATCGTTAGAAGGGAGGGGTGGAGCCAAGTCTCCCATGTCATTTAGCATGATGCCAGCCAGTCATGAGCTTATGTACACAGCAGTGGATGCTGTTTTGAGTTGGTAGCTGGCAGAAGATGTGGTGGGCTGGCATCACATGACCTGGAGGAGGCGTGCAATTACCCTCACACTCCATGATTAGTCATTTTTGGGGAAATTCGATGCATGCTGTGTATAACTGAGCCATTTGTGTGAATGTGATTGGCAGCTGCGGAATCTGTAAGCGGAACCAGGACCAGCATCTGCTGCTTCTCTGCGACACCTGCAAGCTGCACTACCACCTGGGCTGCCTGGATCCACCCCTCACCCGTATGCCCAAGAAGACCAAGAACAGCTACTGGTATTTGATACTTATTTATGAACCCGTGTCCTGGTACCAGTTTTAAACCCATTCGAGGGGAACCACCGGGACTTTGGTGTTCTTTAGGCTGGATGGACCTCCTGATGAGCTTGTGAAGCTTAATAACGTGTCATAAAGCTACCTTGTTTTTCCGTGGTCCCATCAGGCAGTGCTCAGAGTGCGACCAGGCCAGCAGTGACGAGGCGGATATCGCCATGCAGACTCTCCCAGACGGCACCAAGAGGTCCAGGAGGCAGATCAAGGGTCCGATCAAATTCATCCCTCAGGAACTGTCTCCCGAGCCCAAAAAGCTGCAGATTAGGGGCACGGTGGGTCAATACGCACATTACACACGTTGCAGTTACACGGGGAGGTGGGTTTTTCCTGGGTTCTGACATGTGACCTGTGTGACATACTGATACAGATAAAACATACATCATCCTGCTTTTTAATAAGAACCTGTATGTACTGATGTGACGTACTGCCAATCAAAACATCAAATGACTAAAGGGGCGGGCCTGAATCCGGGTGTTCAGTTTTTTGGAAAAGTTTAGGGAAGGCCCTCTTCTGTTTCAGGATGCAAGTTGTATATGGATGGGGCTGGGTGAGTTGGGTATGGAAGAACCGGACTGAGCCACACAGAGCTCTGACCTTTGGGACAAACCATAACTCCTCCCACCCAACATCAGTGCCTGACCTCACCTAAGCACTAAGGATTTCTTCTCTAAGGTCTTAGGAGAAGAAGGCGGGAGTGTGTGGAGGTCCAGATGGTGTGTGTGTGTGTGTGTGTGTGTGTGTGTGTGTGTGTGTGTGTGTGTGTGTGTGTGTGTGTGTGTGTGTGTGTGTGTTAGAGAGAGAGCGAGAAAGAGAGAGAGCGAGAAAGAACCTGGTAATACTTTCACAGCCGGAGATCTTTAGACTTTATAATTATAAACAGTTCTGGACTCTCGGTTGTTTTTTTTCTACGTCCTCACGTCGCCTCGGGCCGAGCTTGCTCGTTAATTGATTGCTAATTGATCGCTGGCCTCTCGCTAATGAGAGATAATTGACCCGCTCTCCGGAGCCTCAAGGTCACGACTGATGGCGGTTTATAAACCGGGAGTTGTTTAGGTCGAAGAACGTCCTCATTTGGTCCGACTGGTCGTCATGGAGACGAGGAACCGCTTCAGCATCAATGAAATGAAGTGCTAACTTAATTTAATTCATTCAATACTAATAAATACAAAATTACCAACGTTTAAAACCAGAGCAATAAAGCCCCGCCTCCTCAAGCCTCCCTGTCCTTATCACACTATGACATCATACCAATATATTGATACCCCCTGCTGCTCGGTTAATGTATTTTCTTGGAGTCTCAGCAGAAAGCCTCTGGATTAAAACCCTCGCTCTCGCTGCTGGAGCCCGGGCATCGCGTCAGGCGCTCCGATGGCACATTTATCTTCAGAAGCACACCGCGGCGTGGCAGCCGCCGAAAGGAGCCCCGCGTTTGCGTTTCTGATGTCTTGAGCGCGGCCCCACAGCAGTGCCGAGCCCTCGTACAGCCACTTTTCTATTTATCACAAGCAGCTAATCGACCGCCTGCTGGTTCCTTCACTGTAGAAGGGGGAGAGGAAGGTTTTACTCTTGCGCTCTGCCTCCACGTCCCGCAAAACACCCCCGCCTCCCCCCTCCAGAAACCCGCATGGGGGAATTTAGAAATGTCAGGGTGATATTTCATCATGTCCTTTATCTAGAGAGGAATCTGTGATGCAGATATCAGCACGCCGCCGTGTTTGCGCGTGGACGTGCACGCTTCCTCGGTACCCGGTGCCAGGGAGGGGCTTTTATTCACCACCACGCCTGCTCCGGCTTCATTTTCCCTGTCGAGCCCGAATCGATTTGTGGCTTGTTAACGATGCGTTGATGGACATAATTAAAAGATCGATCGCAGCCAAATCGTCTTAATTCCCCCGTGGTGAGATTTTGCACGCGTCAGCCCCCCCGCCGGCTGCTGGTGACCCCGCCGGCAGCACTCTGGAGCGCGGAAGCTCGGCCTTTAATAGATTCCTTTAATCGAGTCTGCCCTAACGAAGGAGCAAACCAAATCACAGAGCGCCTTTGTTCGGAGAAGGGCTTTGAGAGCCAACTGGCAGCGCGGAGGCAGTTAGCATTTATAATGATAAGCGCTCCATCTGCCGTGCGCCGCCGAGCCAAAGGCGACAGATGGAATTGTTTTCCCAATCTGTTTAAATATGTTGTCGATTTTTCTTCCCCCTTTTTAAAAAGGCGCACGTCGGCTCCTGTTAAGATGCCAGCATTTGATTTGGATCGCCGTTTGACTCTCATTCACAAACGCAGTGCGATCATGCGAGCCGTGTGTTTTGAGTCGAACTGTTCGAACCCTCGACTGTTCCACTTGACCATACAGACACGGCACTATGTTCTCTCACTGCTAAACCTCATGATTCTCCACTGAATTGGCTCCACCCACCCTGCAGACGGACCTTGTGGTCTTTCAATTCTATTCTGTAGTTTTCTAAACACTCTGATAGTCCCCTTCACTGTTTTCTGATGATCAGAACCATGGACAGCGCAGGTGTCATAAGCATGGTGGATGATTCCCAGAACTTTGGTTCCTCGAAAGAAAGGTTCTTCTTAAAGCCTGTCAGTCCGTTAGTCTCTGAAGGGGTACCGTTTCTTCTTTCAGTTTAGATAAAATAGCCATCCATTTTCTGCCTCTCAGAAGCCAGTGAGAACGGGATGTTATCTAAAGAGTTCTCGCCACGCTGGTGACTGCTGAGATGCATGAGACTGAGGGCATCCCTGTGTGCCTGTCAGTCAAACTGATAAAAATTCTAAAATGTCTTTAGGTTCTAGTGAAGTAAATGTGTCCTCTATGCCCATCAGTCCTGGTTATGAGTTATGGCTGATGTTTTCGTTATTCTAAATGAAGAAGACATTGTTACTGTACCTGTTTAAGGTACTCCTTTAGGGATGGAACACCACCTTGCCATCAGTTTTCATGAAGTAGGGGTCTTCACTGCTTTGCTGCTCAAATTTACAAAGCATATCATGCCCATTTGTTCTGGTGACCGGGAATCGTCTTAGTGCCCGTCAGTCCTGATTATGAGTTACGGCTGATGTTCTCATTATGCTGAACGAAGGAGACATTGTCTCTGTGCCTGTTAGCCAGTTTAAGGTACTTTCTTTAGGAACGAAACTTCCTCTTGGCATCAGTCCCATGATCAAATCCAGAGAGCATATCATGCCCATCAGTCCTTGGTGAAGGAGGAATAATCTTGGTGCCTGTCAGTCATACTGATAGCATTCTGGACATCATGTCTTTAGGCTCTAGTGAAGGAAGTGTGTCCATGGTTATCATTTAGGACTGATTGTTCTCGTTCTTCTAAATAAAGCAGACATTGTCGAACAGGCACAGAGACAGTTTCAGATACTTTCTTTAGGACTTAACAAATGGAGCTCCTCCCTGCCTTCAGTCCTCGTGAAGTGAGCGTCATCACTGCTCCGCTTTTCAAATCCACAGAGCATATAGTGCCGATCAGTCCTTGGTGACGAAGGATGTCCCTCTGTGCCTGTCAGTCATACTGTTTGCATTCTGGACTTCATGTGTTTATGTTCTAGTGAAGTGTGTCTTTTGTGCCTGTCAGTCCTGGTTATGAGTTATGACTCTGATGTTCTTGTTATTCTAAGTCAATAAGACTTTTCAGTTTAAAATACTTGGGAGACGTAACTCCTCCCTGGCATTAGTCCTCATGAAGTGGGCGTTGTGACTGCTCTGCTTCTTAAATCCATCGGTCCTTGGTGACGGAAGAATGGTCTCAGTGCCTGTCAGTCTATGACAGTTATGAGATGTGGCCTCCATCCTTTTCATGCTCTGTGATAAAGCTGTTGCCTCAGTGCCAGTTCCTGTGATGGAGTCATGGACTCTGGGTGATGGGGGTGCCCATCAGTCAGGTTCTGTACATGATGGTGAGGTTTGTGCTCCATGATAGATTCTATACATCACACAGCTCTGTAGTACTCACCTGTGCAGCCTGACATAACGTGGAGTGTTAAAGACTTCCAAACGTGATGTCTCGGCGTGGACGAAGTGACATTGGAGGAGGTGACAGGGCGTCTGCAGCCTGGTGAAATATTTAAATGCTTCTGAAGAGCATTGTCTTTCTGCACAATGCCTCGCCGAGGTGTCGATTGTTCCAGGTAAATTAGCTCTCAGATTCTGTCAGGAGGATGAGCCATTGTTTTAAATCCAGCACCGTTTTTTGGAGGTTCTGAGGATTTTTCTTTGTTTTTCGACAGAGAACTCGAGGCCAGAAGAGAAAGCGAGTGTCGATCTGCGAGGACGAGAAAATAGAGGTGGGTCGCGTTTCTTAACTCCTCCATTCTTCTGCCATCTCTTATCTATCTGTATTATCCCGGCTCTGATACGTGCGCTCGGTTCTAACGGCGGGTGTTGCCATAGGAACCGGTGCCGCGGGAACGCCGACAGAGGCAGGCGGCGCTGCAGAAAAAGCCGAAAGCCGATGACGCTAGGACCGAGTGCACTACCTGCAAAGGCCCTGGTGACAACGAGAACCTAGTGAGGTGGGTTGTGTGTGCATGTGTGTGTGCGCGAGCGAGCAAGCGCTCTCTCGGATGGAGGGAGGCACCGGGGTCACATTTTGTCCGTGATTAAAGTTCACTCTTCATTATGTTCCTCCTCTGGCCTCCTCAGTGGAGCTGCCATGTGTGTTTGCTCATCTCTTTGATCCCCTTTCATCTTTCTGCGCTTTATTGTTAGAGCTCACAAATAAAAGCTTGATTTAGCAGAAAGTTTCGCGATTCATACTTCTGTTGAATCATGCTTTTTAAAAGAACTTGGGCTTGACTAGAACTGAAGTATAATCATTAGAAGAAAAACATTGTCCACCTGACATGCTCCAAAACTGCTCCTGCCCCCATCCACTAGCCTCCACTGGGGGGTGGGGGGAGGACTGGTGCTGAAGGTTCACAGTGATCATTCTAATTCATTCCAACCAAATCAGTGCTGAACTTTAAAAGCATTTAATCGAAAATAAACTAAAATATAGCCATGAGCGGCGATTCCAGGGTTCAAGCTAGAAAACAAGACCACGGGAAGTAAACGTGTGTAATTATTGAATTAACACGTTTTCAAGTTTTAGATTTCTCAATAAATGATGAATAAATTATAATTATGATGTATTTATTAATTTGCATTCAGCAGCCTGACTGCATTGAGAAATCAAGCTTGTGTGTGTGTCTGCTTGGAAAAAGAATTTTAAGATGTTCCGGAATGCTTAGCTAGTACCCGTCTCCATGGAGATTATGAATTAATTAGAATTATGAGGTATGGATTCTTTTGTATATAGCAGCCTAAAAGCATTGAAGCAATGAAGAGTTTTGAGTTTTAGATTTTTTCATAAATGATGAATAAATACCAATTTTCACGTTGGATTGAGTTTTTGTAGAATTATTGAAGAACACATTCTGCATTTTTTTTTTTTTAATACAAAACCCACATGGGGGTTGACTAAAAGAAAGGAGGGTTTTGAAGATGGTGCTCATTGGCAAAAAAAAAAAAAACGAAGTGGCTGTAGCTCCTGGGTCTGGGAGTCCAGACAAACTGTGTGTAGTCTAGTAAAATTTTTGAGTAGAAGTTAGAAGAGCCTAAAAGCCTTATAGTGAATTTTGTTATCGGAGAACATGCACACCAGCTGCACCTGCCCTACAAGTTTGGCATCTGTAGGATGTACAGTTTTAGCTGTGCAGCGTGTTTTTCTCTTGAAAAAGCATACTGAAAAAAATAATGAAAATGATCCAGAAAATCTGAACAAAAAACATGTTTAAACCTCTAATAACATCTCCTCTGTCCATGGTGCTGATCATTAGTTTAACACTACTTCATAACGGTCGGTACTGGTAGAAAGCTCAGACCAATGGGGGTGATGTAGCTGATAAGAGGAATAATAATGAGAGGTCTGAAACCCGCGTTTCTGTCCCAATACGTTTCACCGTATTAATCATTCTTATTTTTAATGTAATCACTCATCCATCGTTCATTCATTTTTAATGTGAGTGCTTTACATGTTGATGCATGTTTCTGGAGGTCCTGAGTTTATAGTATTACATCACAAGCCTCAGCGATGGTGTCACCATGGTGACCCGGCTGTAGCGGCACTTAGCTGCTGTTTGTGGTCTGGGTGGAGCTGAGCGTGTGGCGTGACGGCGTGCTACTCTGACTGACTGCTCTATCTTTGCGTTAAACAGGTCGTGAGAGCCCGGCGCCACCTCTCCCACCCCCCCGCCTCCCCTAAAATACCCGGGGACAGATGATAGAGGGACAGATTAAACGGTTTCGGATCGTGGCCCCCAGGTCGGGCAGGGAGTCTCGGAAGACGCCTCTGACCGTCGCCTTCGACCTCACTTCCTGCACATGGATTTTAAAGCGTTGATTGGTGGATTCTTTTAGAATGGGATTCTAAAAAAAAAAAAAAAATTGTGTTTGGACCACACGTCCCCTTTATGAGGACCAGGCGCCCCCTGCTGGACCTTTAGGTAGCGGAGTTGGACAGACTGATGGATCGAAAGTTTGCGGACATGTAGCCGTATGTACTTTGGTTTCTTACAGCGACTCTGTGTGGTGAACGCTCCAGCTCCGAAGTGGTTACACGTCAATTGGCGGGATTTTACAAACCTGCAGCTCCAGCATTACCTGTTAACCGCCGGGCTGCTCGCGCTCGGCTAATGTTTTTGTTTATTTATTTATTTATTACTTCAAGCTGACGCCGTAGGTTTAGGTACGCTTTTTTTTAGCAGTAGTTCTGTTTGTGTCGGTGTGTTTCACTTGGATCGGAATATCAACCATGTAGTGCGTGCAGCTGATTTTCCGTAGGCGCCGTATAGTCAGTTAATAGACAAATAGAACCTTTATTATTAGATTTGTTTCAGAAGATAAGACCTCGGACCGTTTTTACCAGGCTGCATCCCAAATTTTAAAATCATACAACCATCAAATGATGATATATTTCTAATTTAGTAACTTAGTAAATAATTAAGTTGAATTCAGTCGCCAACAGCGACATCTACTGGCTGTTTATTATAAACCACGGTTCTTGATGCTGCATGAGGTGGAGGAAGCATCAGTACTCTGACATGTAAATGATGACCACTCAGAGCCCGCCCCTGTGTTTGAGGTCAGTACATCACACTTAATGCTTTTGGGGGCGGTGTTGACCCGCATTGCTGCTACCTCCTGGAGATGGAGGGATGGTGCGGTTTTAGGGGAGAATCACACAGTCTCAGTGAGCGTAGTGATTTGAGATTCAGCCTCGACTTCAAAGCAGGTTTAAAGAACAGAACTCATTTTATGTAAACCTCAGAGCACCTCCGAACTTTTGCATGTTTTCTGATTATAGACGTGAACTGAAGCTCCATCTCAAACTTTCAGTTCTTTTACGTTACGAAATAAAAAATAGAAATAAAAAAGCAGCTGGAAACGGAAAGCTCTTGTGTTTTTATTTGCTTCTGTTCTCTCTACGTTCACTCCGGCCGTCGTGTTTAAGGTTCCAGCTCGGGATGCTGCCTCCTTAACGTCATTACGTTCTGCTTTGGTTTTCTCTGCGGCCTTTGGATCTTTGGTGATTGTTGACAGAGAGTCTTTAGTGTTTTATTTATTTAATTTTTTTTATGCCTTCTGTCTGTTCCCAACACTCTGCTGCCACTAACAACTATTTTTCTATCGATTCAACTATCGACTATTGTATTGAGTAGCCGAGTAGTGTAAACAATTATCTTTCGAAGAAAAGAACTGATTATTTGATGGAAGTACACGCCTCCCAATCTCATTTATTAAAACTATATTAATTGTGCTTAAAATAATAGCTAAAATAAAACATATAAGAAACATGTCTCATCATGTCCAACATGCACCAAGGACGAATGTAAACATATACACACATTCTGATTTAATGAGCTTTCTGAGGTAAAAATCAGTCTCCTTTAATGAAAAGAAAAAACACAAATGGAAACACTTACAGTGACTTTGAAGAGCGCCCCCCATGCTTCCGTTTAAAGTGTTCATGCGTCATGCTGGCACTGCCATGATACGCCATTAAAGACTTGCAGATTGTACAAATATTTTTCTTTATCTTCAGCCGATTTAAAGTAACTCTGTACTTTGGATAAATCTTTTTTAACGTTCTCACCTCGTCTTCTTCGGCTTCTCTGCGGCCGCCATTATTGTTATTGACTGGAGACTCACTGACGTTGTGCGAAAAGCATTTCTTTAAATGGACGCATTTTAGGAATCAAAATGGAACGTTAATAAATATTAAGAATATAAATAAAAAACAATGACTTAAAATACTGACGTCAATGTATTTTCAGCGTTGACCAATCACGGCAGCCCTAAATCTGATGTGTTTTATTCCGATCCTGAACGCTGTGGAACAAAATCTCTATCATGTTCTGTGATCAATTTGGAACGGATTTAGAGCTTTATACTCTTCTTTATTAAAGAACGCCTTTGATTTGTGACTGGATGTGTACATAAATTATCTGTGTGTGTGTGTTTTATGTGTGACTTGTGCAAACTGTAATAAACTCTTGACTTTTTCACCTTATTGCCGCCGTGATGAATGACTCTTACTCAGGCTAATTAATAGCACAGAGCCTTGGCTTGAAGTGTGTGTGTGTGTGTGTGTGTGTGTGTGTGTGTGTGGTGTGTGTGTGTGTGATTTATATTCAGGGCCAGTACACATGTTTTAACAAGATCTGCTCTAGTAGACTTTCCCGGATACGCGCCTGGGAAAGTGAACGAGGAGGGAACGTGAATGCGTGGAATGGTGGGGGAGGGGGGGTGGATTCGATGGCACAATGCACATTGGTAGATCGCTGTGGAACCCTCCGCAGGTTCGAGAGATGGAGGATGCAGGGGACAGGCGAGTGTCTTGGTTAACTGCGTGTATCACCGCGGTCAAAAAGCACTTACAAACTGGCGCACAGACCAAATAGTCGACCAAAATAGTGTGTTGGATTCAGGAGCGCCCTCTGCAGAGACTGTTTGGTGCGTACATAGAAGAAGCTGAAGGGAAGGAGTCCGATCTCCTTCTACATACAGATTTCAAATGTGCTTTGGAAGAGCACATTTTAGTCCTGCACACTGACTTTCAAATGAAGTCCAGCGCCTCTGCTGGGCAGTTTTGGAACTTGCCGGCTGAAGAAAAAGATCCAAACATAAGAAAATGTGGCACAGATTTTGTTTTTGGATCGACCTCCTTATATAAATACAGTCCCCTCCAAAATACTTGGAACGATTAGGCAAATTTTCTTGTTTTTGTACATGAGCAAAAGTAAAGGAACAAACAAAGTTGAAGTGAATTACACTCAGTATTTGGTGGGAAAACCCTTGCTTTTAAGAACTGCCTCCATCCTGTGACCCATAAACATCACCAAACTGTTGCACTCTTCCTTTGTGATGCTACTCCAGGCTTTAATGGCAGCTTCTTTTAATTATTGTATATTTCAAGGGAATTCTCCCTTCGGTCTCCTCTTGAGGAGGTAAAATGCATATTTAATCGGGTTAAGATCAGGTGACTGACTTGGCCAGTCTAAAATCTCCCACTTTTCCCCCCTGATGAACTCTTGTCTTCTTTGTGTTTTGGGTCGTTATCCTCCTGCAAAATGAAACTCCTGTGAATTAGTTTGGTATCATTCCTCCTTACATTGGCAGACAAGATTTTTGTGTACACTTCTGAATTCATTTTGCTGGTACCATTATCAGTTACATCATCAATAAATATGATTGAGCCTGTTCCAGAGGCGGCCATGCATGCCCAAGCCATGACATTACCACCACCATGCTTTACAGATGACCTTGTGTGCCTTGGATCGTTGGCCGTTCCCTTCTTCCTCCACACTTTGACCTTTCCTTCCATTTGGTAGAGGTTATTTTTGGATTTATCAGTCCATAGGACTGTGTTCCAGAATTTATGTGGCTCATCTCTGTACTTTCTGGCCAACTCCAATCTGGCCTTCCGATTTTTGCTACTGATCAGAGGTTTGCGTCGTCCTGTATGGCCTCCACAACTCTGCTCTTGGAGTCTTTTCCGAACAATGGACTGGGATACCTTCACCCCTGCTCTATGGAGGTCGTTGGTGATCTGGCTTACTGTAGTTTTGGAGTTCTTCTTTACAGCTTGGACAATTGTTCTCTCATCAGCGGGTGTTGTTTTTCTTGGTCGACCTGTTAGATGCCTGATGCTCAGTACACCAGTGGTTTCTTTCTTTTTCAAGACATTTCAAATTGTGATTGCTATGCCAAATGTTTTTGCAATGGCTCAGATTGATTTTCCCTCTTTTCTGTGTTTTAGAATGCTTGCTTTTCTCTCATAGTCAACTCTCTGGTCTTCATTGTGGTTTATCCTATTTTACAAATATTTTACAATCTATGTAGGTTTAACCAAGGCCAAGAAGGAGAGTAGTCATGCAGATTTTTTTTAGGGCTTTTACCTACACACCTACACCTGGTTAACGAGTAACACCTTTCAGTCACTTTTCCAATAGTTTTGCTCACTTGAAAAACGGGTGGGTTTAAAGAAAGGGTGGTATGTCCTAACTGGTTTATCACATCTGATAAAAACTACCAGGAAATAAAAGCTGACATTCTGGGCTCTTGTCTCATACTAACTTTTTGTCTTAAATCGAAATGACTCTTGGTGCACAACAAATACAAAAAAAAATCCCGTTCCAAGTATTTTGGAGGGCACTGTAACCCCCCACCCCCAAGTCCAGATATCAGTGCACCCTCACTGCTTGAGAATCGGCATCAGCAGCCACTGTTCAGACTCCTCCCATCTGGCTGACATCATTCAATGCAGATCATCAAAATGATGTTTTTTTCACTGGCTTGCTCTGTGTTGTAAAAGTATCAACATGATGTGTATAAAAAGGTTTAAACGATTACAATGACCTGTCGCTGAAAAGAGTCGATCTCAGGCCAGAACAAGGTGAACCAATTAAAACATCTAAACTGTGGTCTATGATTCTTCATGCACAAGGGGAAGCAATACGTTGGGTACAGGTAACAGGGTGTACAGTGAGTGGGTACAGGGTTGAAACTTCAGCGGCGCACACACTTAACACACCTTCACCACCATGTCAGTTTCACTGCAATACTGAGAATCATCCACCATCTTAAAAATAAGTTGAAGTAATTTTTTTAGTTAGCGCTTTTTAAAGCTTTTTATACCTACATTACATTACATTACATTAGGTCATTTAGCAGACGCTTTTATCCAAAGCGACTTACAAGTATCCCAACTCTGTTGGGGTCAGAACACAGGGTTGGTGCAGCACCCTGGAGCAATGAGGGTTAAGGGTCTGGCTTAAGGACCCACATTGGTAACTTCAGAGGACCTGGGATTTGAACCCCCAACATTCTGATTGATAGTCCAACACCCTAACCACTGAGCTACCACTCCCATCCATTGATAGTGGGGGGGGGGGGGGGGGGGGGGGGGGGGTGTAGGGACAGCCATGTACAGATTATGCAGTGAGAACTGCGCTGTCCATGGTCCTGATCTTCAGAGAACAAGGTGGACTACAAAATGGAACTGTTGAACTACAAACTTAATGTATGATCAGTGGAGCTGATGTGATGACCGTGAGTGTTTCTAATAAAGTGGCCGATCAGTAGTGATCGCAGCCCGTTGTAAAAGCCTGGCACGCAGAGAGACAGCCACTTATTAATCCACATGCTCAGTGTCCTGCAGTTCTGGAGCGTCAGTAACCTTTGTGGCAGTGGCTCCTTGTCCTATTACAGTCCTGACGCAGGGAGGCGCAGAGATGATTTAACGGCGGCATTTTGTTTTGCTGACTACGCTATTTTTTTCTCCTCTTCCCTACGGACCATTAAAGGAGGAAACTGTGTGGGAAGGCTGGCCATGCAGCTCCAACCCATTACTCTGCAACTTCCTCCAGCTTTTATCTTCCTGAGCCGACTGCAGGGTGTGTGTGGGGGTGTGTGTGTGTTTTTAAACTCGCTGTCTGAATGCAATTTTTTGTGATCATCAGAACCTGAGTTTGCTTCTAAGCTTTATCCCTTTAGCTCCACCCTTCAGCTTCATCCCTTTAGATCCACCTCTTAGCTTCACCCCTTCAGTTCCAACCCTCAGCTTCACCACTTTAGCTCCATCCATCAGCTTCACTCCTTTAGCTCCACCCCTTGGCTTCATCTCTTTAGCTCCATCCCTTATCTTCACCTCGTCAGCTTCACCTCTTTAGCTCCGCCCCTTTAGCTTTGCCTCAGCTTCGCCCCGTATCGCCCCCCTCCTTGACGATAAAGCTCAATACACCGAAATGGGAACACCCGCTTTGTTTCTTTCGTTCACTGCAGGTTCTGCTCCTGTAGGTCGTTATGGTCTGAAGGAGCTTTTAGGGTGCCTGCACCACCGCTTTTGTCTAACTGAGGCTCAGAGTTCAGAACAGTGCAGTTAGACGATAATCCACTCCTCATTCAGAATGGGTTCTGAAGAAGCCACTGCAGCGCTTTCTCAGGGTTCCTGTTCAATAACTGAGGGCTTTGTGCTTTATTGATCCAGTGCATGTGGACGATCTCCAGATGATTACGTCTGAACAGTTCCAGTGATGAATCCACTGTGATGTTCTGAACCTGTAAGAAGTGAAACCTCTGATCGCTTTATCAATAAGTCAGACCCTAAAGAATCTCGATGATCACCTTCAATCATCAGGACATGATGCAGTTAATGCAACGGCTCAGCCATCAGTCTTGATAGTTGGTGAAGGTGATTGTTGTAGTTATGGTCGTAGTTGTGGTTGTATTGGTAGTTGTAATGATAGTTGATAGTAATGGTGTTGGTTGTGGTTGAAGTGGTGGTGAACGAGTTGATAGTTGTAGTAAAGGAGGTGGTTGGTTATAGTGGTCAAGGTGGTTTTAGTTCTGATTGTAGTAATGTGATCATGTTGGTGGTGGAGGTTGTTGTAGTAGTAGTGGTGGAGGAGTTGGTTTTAGTAAAGGCTGTGGAGGTGGTTAAAGTGGTGGAGATTGTGGTGTTGGAGGAGGTGGTTGTATTTCTGATTGTAGTGGTGATCATGGTGGTGGTCCAGGTAGTTTTAGTTCTGGTTGTGGGGGGGGTGGTTGTAGTTCTGGTTGTAATGGTTTGATTTGGTAACCTAATGAAGGTTATTTTTATACTGACCTCATTGTTTAGGCTGATAATACTGTGTTTGTAAAACAGCTTCTGACTAAATGAAGACATCATCATGTTTCGCTGTAAACCAGCTGATGGTGCGAGGTGTCCGTGAGCAGAGGGGACGCGTTGGGAGGCTCGTGGCAGCCGGCTCACGAGAGTCTCTCTGATATTAAACAGCAGATGAAAGGAGATAACGCATCGGCGGCTGAGAGCAACACGTGTCACGGACAAAAGCGATCAATCAGGACCTCCCCCCACCCCCTCAGACACAGTTCACATTCCAATAAGATTAACTCGATCAATAGACTCTTATGAGTGATTGGATTCTGTCTGGAACCAGAGAGGAAGCGGTGCGGCTCGATTCTCCCGATGATTAAAACCCAGCACCGCCATCTGATAACATCCAGGACCTTGGGTTTGAGGTTTGGGAGGGGAGGGAAGGGGAGGGTGTCCGCAAAGAACTGATATGAAGGAAGGGTTCAACAAATAACAACAAACAAGTTTATTTGTGGGTTACATGACTTCATACTTAGTATTTAATGACAATAACGTATTAAAAATGTATGTATAGATAGATGGATGTTGATCATAAAATTAGAATATCATAAACTTGTGTATCATAGTGGTAGCTCAGTGGTTAGGTTGTTGGACTATCAATCAGAATGTTGGGGGTTCAAATCCCAGGTCCACTGAAGTTACCAATGTGGGTCCTTGAGCAAGACCCTTAACCCTCATTGCTCC
>JAOUQT010000011.1:9478396-9510156 GCA_025769995.1 Xyliphius kryptos | reverse complement strand
TGATTTACATTTTGTTCATTTTTATGTTATTTTGTTCTCAACACATTCCACTATCTACTACATAAAGATTTTCAACTGATATATTTTATTCATTGAGATCTAGGATGTGTTAGTTTTGTGTTCCCTTTATTTTTTGAGCAGTGTATATAGTGTATATGTCATCAATCTGGAACCTCTCTAAAGTCACATAAATGAAACTCCTTGTCCTGCTTTTATTCCTCATTACAAGTTTGCACAACCAGTCACAGCGGCCCCTCTCTCTTCGCCTGTGGAGAGAGAGGAACGATATTTCTATTTTCCTGTATGTCCTAAATATACAGTGGAATTGTGACAAGGCATCTTTATATTTCCTCATACCAATACTAATTAACACACACACACACATACTGTACCTGGTTTAAACCAAGACATTTTTAATCTTAGTCATTAAACTACATGCTCACCAGCCACTTTATTTGGTTTTGTTTCTTTATATAGTCAGTTAGTCCTCTTTGGCTGTCCACAAGGTTTAGGAGTGTGTTTATTGGAATTTTTGACCAGACTCCCAGAAGCGCATTTGTAAGGCAAACACTAATGCTGGACGAGAAGTCCTTGCTCGTTGCTTTTATTCATCCCAAAGATGTTTTGTCGGGTTAAGGTGCAGGCCAATCAAGTTCATCCACACCAGACTTTGTCATCCATGTCTTTATGGACCTTGCTTTGTGCCCTGGTGCACAGTCATGTTGGAAGAGGGAAGGGGCCAGCTCCAAACTGTTCCCACAAAGTTGGGGGCATGGAATTGTCCAAAATGTCTTGTTATGCTGAAGCATTCAGAGTTCCTTTCACTGTAAAGTAAGGGGCCAAGCCCAGTCCCTGAAAAACAACCCCACCCACACCATAATCCCCCCTCCACCAAACTTTACACTTGGCACAATGCAGACAGACAAGCACCGTTCTTTTGGCACCTGCCAAACCCATGCTCGTCTATCAGATTGCCAGATGGAGAAGCGCGCTTTGTCACTCCAGAGAACGCATCTCCACTGCTCTAGAGTCCATTGGTGGCGTGCTTTACACCTCTGCGTCTGACGCTTTGCAATGTACTTGGTGATGTATGGCTTGGATGCAGCTGCTTGACCATGGAAACCCATTCCATATAATCTGAGGGCCACATGAAGTTTGGAGTTCTATAGTGATTGATTTTGCAAAAAGTTGGTGAGCTCTTTGCACTACGGTGTCAGCATCCATTGACCCCTCCGTCAGTTTACATGGCCTATCACTTGGTAGCAGAGTTGATGTCGTTCCGAAACACTTCCATTTTCTTATAATACAGTTGACGGCTAACTGTGGAATATTTGGGAGCGAGAAAATTTCACGACTGGATTTGTTGCCCAGGTGGCATCCTATTACAGTTCCACACTGGAATTCACGAAGCTATTTTTTCACAAATTTTTGTAAAAACAGTTTGCTTGCCGAGTTGCTTGATTTTATACACCTGTGGCCATGAATGGATTGAAATGGCTGGGACCTTTTAGGGAACCTCTGAGAATCAAACCTGGGACCTACTTGCCTCTGGCTGCTGAGCCTGCGTGTGCATGCATCTGTGTTCTTATTAATTTATTTTCTTCTTCTTCTATAAAGGATTTAAACTAAAGACTAAAATATACACGTAATTATTATTGTTATTATAATTGTAATTAATCTATATCCATATTAGGATCATGTTAATTGAGTGGCTTCTGTGTTTACATTTTTAATAATAATAATAATAATAATGCACTTTAATTAGTTTGTGTTTGAAATCGACTTTTTGGTTACAAGCTCATTAACGAAAGCGGCGTATCGATGGTGGTGGTTTCTGATTTATGTCGTTACGTTTAGTTACCACGGATTGTAATGAAGACGAATTCTTCTCCCGTGTTCTTTCTCTCCCTCAGAGGGACCTCCTGCATCAGAGTCTGTGGTGGAGGGCGGGGCTACTCCTCACTGCTCCTCTAAGGAGCCGATAGTGAGGAGCGGCTCAGACTCCTGCAGGCTGCTCTGTGGAGCTCCTCTTTCTGCAGGAGATCTCCATGTGATTACACTCACCTCCATCAGTCTCATGTTTATTCATGTTTGATGTCTTTAAGTATCTTCAGTGAAAAACTGAGATTTGATCTGAAATAGAACCGGAGGCCACAATTATTGTTTAATATTCACATTATTATAAATCATCCAAACTGCAGATCCTCATATTTATAGTGTTTTTACTAATATGCTATACCATGCTAACCGTGCGCCAATCTCTAAGTTTATTTGTCAAATGCCCATCTCATCCCTGCCACACTACCTGCACAGCAATCGCTATTTACTCACCAAACGCCCGCCTCATCCCCGTTACCCGCATGCCAATTGTAATTAAGTTTACTCGCCAAAAACCCGCCTCATACCCGCAATGCTACTTGTGCCCTAATCGCTATTGAGTTTACTCGCCAAAAACCCGCCTCATACCCTTTAAACAAACGCTCATAACTCACCTATTGCTTAACCAATGACATTGACAACGCTTAACCAATAACCAATGATAATGACATTCTGATGTAAGATGATGTCAATTGATTAATACATTTCTGAGTTATGACTAGTTTAAAATGAGTAAAATTAACAAAAAAATGTCATTTTGGAGCCCTTTCAGTCTTTCATGCCAAAACAAATCCTCATAACTCAAAAACCAAATTTAAATCATTACGCTCTTTTTTCACCTTACAAAGGACAGAAATCTCTACCATTTATAAGTAGACTGGTGTTTCTTGGTAAAAGTATAAGGTTTTCACTGAGGTTTGTTCAGGGAATGATGACCTCATCATTCTAACTTCTCCCATAGAAAGGAATAGAGTAAAATTGAAAGTGTTAAAAAAAGTGAATGAAACGTCTAATCTGTCTGTAAATTTGGATTTTTAGAGACATTTAGTCTGAGTCCAAGTCTTGCAAGTTTCATGGCTGTTACGTCATTTTGAAAATGGGGCCTATTTATTCATATGGGGATTTTTACATTTTTAAACTTAAATTTATTAAAAACCATGTTTTTTGTACGTAGAGCGGTTCGGACTGAATTAATCGCAGCAAGTCCTCTTTTTTTAAGCCCTCCAATAAGCAGAATTTATGACATCAGAACATTCTATTTACATTACATTTGGTTATTTAGCGGACACTTTTATCCAAAGCGACTTATAAGCATCCCACTTAATGGTTGGCGTCAGAACACTGGGCTACATACAGAATCCCTGGAGCAATGAGGTTTAAGGTTCAAGAATCCAACATTGCTAACTTCAGAAGGACCTGGGATTTAAACCCACAACCTTCCGATTGCTAGCCCAACACCCTGAGCCACACCTAGACAGATAATTACACAGTCAATTAGCAGACAAACTTCAGGGTAATTTTATTGGGTATGTGTAGTTTGGCATCTTAATCATTTTGCTGTGCAGAGTCGAGGCAGCGGTGCCCTCATGTTTCTGTTGGCTTCGTATTTTAAGGCTTTCAGAATTATACAGTAAAAGCCTGCTGTTTTTGGCTTCTCTCTGTAAAAAATAAAAAAGGAGAATTCTGAATCATCTGACCTTCTGTCCCCCAAAGATGTCTAAGTGATAAACCTGTAATCAGTCCGCCATATTCACCGTGTTTTCACTGTTTCTGATGGAACGTCCTGCCTGTAGCCCCGGCGTCTCCCACGCTGCGCTCCGGCTCCTCATTAGCAGGGTATTATATCCATCACTGTCCTTTAATTAGCTCCCGGAGTCTGAGGACGGCCACATTTTTGAAAAGGGCTTCCACATCACATTGCGGTGGAGTAGGCTTCGCCAGGCGTGACCTCACCTTTCCGAGGATATTACCGCTTCTCCTGCTTCTTCTTCTCAAGCCGGCAATAAAGAGATGTACTTTTCTCCCTCTCAGCTTGCCCCCCTCCCCCCACCCTGCTGAGCACCCTTTGATAAGAACTGGCGTCCCTCTACCACATAATGGAGACGACTACAGAGGGAGCCCATTGACCTCCTCCAGCCTTATCTGCTTTATCTGATTTACATTGCCAAATCTAAGTCTTCAGTATTGATTACGACATAATTAGTTAATTATAGACAGGAAGCCAGGGTGGGGGCAGGGGGTTGGGGGTGAAGGGGATGGGTTGAGGCTGGTCTGAAGGGCATCTGGGCATTTTACCCAATACAGGCCATGCATGATAAATAAATAAAGTATTTCATGATAAATAAAGTATTTCACTGGGTTTGTCCCTTTGATGATGGGGAGCGGATATGCACATGCACAGATGCCAGAGAACATGCAAAACCTTGAGACCAGACCTTCGTGCTGTGAGACAGAAGCGCAGTGACTTGTTTAAATCATGTTCCGTTCTCCTGTTTGCATTTCGTTAAAGATCCAGAACGTTCCCGACCCGTTGATCGAGTTGGAGAGCAAAACAATAAATCCTCAGAAATTTCTTATCTCAAAGCACCGAACTCCCATTTCAGCCAATCAGCTCGACATGTTTTATGATGCCCGTGCAAGGCCATGTGAGAGACGCTGCGCTGCGGTGTTTTGAATCTATTAAGCATCTGTTACCTGACAGGAAGCCGCGCACTCGCCATCGATCACGACGGCCTGATGAGGGCCGGCTTCTCGGCGGGATCCGTGTTCGGGCTGGATGTGTGCGCTGTGGTGTAGATTCCAACAGCAGTCCCGTCTGTAATATTGCTCTTGCTCTTCTTGCAGATGTGACGAGTGTCGGCTGTGTTACCACTTTGGCTGCCTGGACCCCCCCCTGAAGAAGTCGCCTAAGCAGGCTGGGTACGGATGGATCTGTCAGGAATGTGACTCCTCGTCGTCCAAGGTGAGAGTTTGTTCAGAAAGAGGAGGTGCAGCTGGAGCACCAGTACCTGGCGTAGGCACCAAGCTTTTTTTTAATTTATAAGGACACCTACACATTTTAGACTGACCTTCTATTGAATATTGCAGTGTGGAGGGGCTTAGACACTGATGTTGGGCTACAGGGCCTTGTTTATAATCTTAGTTCTTCTTCAATCCAAGAAGTTTTGCATGTGATTCGAGCTCAGGGCTCCTTGTGGCTCCACATTTAACTCACCAAACTAAATTCATGGACTTTGCTTGGTCATGGTCATGTTGGAACATGAAAGGACCTTCCCCAAAGTATTCTTTTACAGTTGGATGCAGTTGAATAGATTTTTCTGAACTTGTAACATGGCATCGTCGGCCCATGTTAAGGTAGAACGTTGTCTAGCGGCATTGCAGGTAGATTCTAAGACCACTTCCACATACGTGCCACAGTCTTAACGGCAGATCAAAGCAGAGTGGCCAGCGTTTGAAGTTTTAAGGGCCATTTAATGAGGGGCCGAGCGCAGGGACATCAGAGACGCCTTTATACCGCAGTTTTGGCATTAGCAATTCTTCAGTGACTCCTCAGGAAAGTGCTCTCACAGATGCAGAGATCCAGCGGAGCGTGGACTTGGACCTTTCCATTCAGACGTGTTTTGATGTCTTTATCTGAGACTGTTGTCCTTCCACCGGGGACTTTCCATGCCGCACTTGGTTTCTTGTTGAATCAAAGCAGAATGCGCTTCTGTTTCCAAAGCTAATTACTTTTTAAAAAGCTGCCTCTTTTAAGTTTATCTTTAAAAGCCAGTTTTTCTGTCCGCGTGGTAATCAGGGGTACGGGTGGAATGGTCGTCAACGGACATCTAAAGTCTATCCAAATCTGTGAATATAAAGCAGCTGAAGCGTCACTGAAGGAAACAAACACATCCAAAATAAATGACGCCAACTTCAGACCACCTTCCAATGACCAGATGATAGTCAGAGTGCCGTTTCTCTCTGAGGAAGAAAACAGAAACCTCTCCTTTTATAAAAACCCACTGCTTTCCAATCCAATTACCCCGTGCGGGCCCAGGAAACCAACGAGTGGAGGCGTCGGTTTATCCCTGTCGCATGCCGTGTAGTGTGTTGTAAGCCAAAAGTGCGGAAGAAAGCGTAATAATGGTGACCCGCTGCTGCAATGCCAGGGCTAAGCGGCTGTGAACAAAAGCAGCGAGTGGAATCAGAGAAAAGAGAATTAGACAGTGGAAGGCGTATGGCGGATTAAGCAAATTGCTGCTTTTTAAATGAGTGCTCTGCCATCCTGCAGGGGAACTGGCCCAATCCCCCTGAGACCCCCAAAAGACTGGACACAATCCTGTTTAATCCCAGCTCTTACACGCAGCACGCAGGAAATTTAGCGGCCACACAGATGCGACCCGTCAGTCGCTGAAAGTTTTGCTCTCGACTTTTTGAAAATGCACAAACCTGCCTGTTTTCCTTCTGTGGCAGCTTCATGCGATTTGATGCCCTCCTGCTGCCCACCCGACTGGATGGTGGAGAATGATCGGTGTGCGGTGTATATACTGAATTAAAATAGTGGCAAGAAGCACAAGTCATAAAAAGAAACCTCAGATATGTAAACTCACACAAATGGAAAAAGAACAGGAGATTTTTTTTGTGATTTTAAGGCAGAAATTATACCTCACAACTTTACACACCTGTCAGCTGTCTGCGGAACGTCTTGAGAAGCTGTCAGAGTTAGGTTCATAAACATCGGGCGGTAACAAGACGCACTCTACAGCATTTTCATTAAAAATAAATCTAAACAGCAATAATGTGGTAATGGAATATTTAACTTTCTGTAGTTCTTGCTACACCTAAATTAAATACTAGGCGTCTAAGCTGGATGTTCAATTAGACGACTCATCCATCAAGTTCAGGATCCTCTAACTTAGCAGTTGGTTTACGGGTTACGATGTTAATATTGCTGCACAAAGTATTACACCAGTAATGTACAGTAACAAAGCTATTTTGTAATGGGGTGGAGGAAATAAGCACACGCTTACATACAAGAAACGTTGGGCTTCCCTCGCCTATATTTGTGTCGTGTCCAACGTCCCACCAGTCTTATTTGGCTTCAATTGAAACTTCCCACGGCGGACATCTTCAGTATGCTGTGGAAATCTGATGTCCTCCAGATGGTTCTTGTGGCTCCAACTCTTGTGTGTCATCTGGGTCACGACGAACCTCTCGTTTCCAGTTTCCATGATCCCCTCGCAAGAGTGGCAGGTCCCAGCACTCTGGCGGCAGGTGCCATCCACTCCTTCCTGATCATTATCGCATCCATCCCTGCGTATTCCGCTCTAACACGCGATGTCTGTAAACTTTGCTGGCCATTCACACTCTGCTTCACTTTCCATGAAAGTCGAAAGACGTAGTTGCGTGAAAACGTGAGAAATAAGGTCTGGAGACAGGATTTCCCACAACAGAACGGGATCTATTGTCCACCCTGCACTTTACAGCATTTCCCATAACTGTGCTGTGTTGTGTCCAACGTCCCACCGGTTTCATTGAGTTTCGATGGGAACTCCCTGCAGCATGCGCTGTCCTTTGTTTTAAAGGGTACACGCATTTATTAGGCAGAGCCATGTCAGGTGCATTAATTAAGCATAATCCAAGTCCGTTACCGACCTGGTGTTACCGGTGGTGGAGATCTTATGTCCTCCAGCCTCCATGCACGCGGCTCGATCTCAGTGTGCCTGCAGGCTTCCAGCATCAACTCTCCATCTTGAAGCCCCTTTCATGTCATTTGGGTCACCGACATACCGCTTGTTCTCCAATTTTCCCTATGATGCCCATGCAAGTCCCAACATTACGGTGTCTTCCGCTCCTATGGGCGATGTCTGGAACATCTGCTGGCCCTTCCCACTCCGTGAAAGCCAAAAGACTTGGGACAGGGCTGTGCATCTCTGCTGGAGAACATGCCTGCAAGCCGGCAGGTGACATTCTCAGACCACATGTGTCTCTAGTCCTCCCGTGTTTTGGCACCAAATGTAAGGGGGTGGAAGGAACGAGGACCAGAGTTCACACAACAGATCGGTCTTTATTGCCGACACTGCAAACACTTGCATCACTATGTTTTCGATGACTCTGCCTTTTGCCTCTGCCACATTCATGTGGTAATATTAGTATTGAATATTAAATTACGAGTTCATATTAATATGACTACATCTAAAGCAGAACACAAGTATGGAGTCAGAAGACGAGGTGAATACAGAACCCTGCAGCAATGAGAGTTATGGGTCTCGCTCAAGGATCCAACCTTCAGATTGATAACTCCATAACACATGGATTACAGAATACAGATTTGTTCTGCTTTAGTGTCTTACAGCAGCAGATAAACTGAGAGAACAGGAGGCCACTTATTCTGGGGAAGCTGTGATAATTGTGAACATTTATGTCTTTAAAACTTCATTTCGTTCAAACGCATTTCTAAAAGCCTAAACCATCGTGATGTTTTGTAAATGCCACTTTATTAGAAGCAGCAGTTGGTCCTGGCTGCTATTCTCTAAATGCCATGTTAAATCGCAGCCTGGCATCGGGGCGCGGCCACGTTAAAGTGCTGCGTCACTCCGCGGCTGGCTGCCAGGCGCCGGATGAAGAAGCGGCACTTGTGAGATGTAGAACCCCTCAGGTGATTAGTTACCCCTCCAGCCTTGACTGGTGGATGAGTGTGGGGTGGAGTTTGAAGAAATGAGCGGTGCTCTCCATCAAGTCGCAGGGCCAACCTTTGCGCATGCATCACGGCGCGGGCGACGTCCTACACGGACCCAGAGACGAGACGCCCGTGATGTACGACTTTTCTAAAGGTCACTGCAAATGGGTTCTACCGCAGAAAATTTGATGAAGAATAAATCTGCGGGAAATGAGCGCGTCTGTGCTGATCACTGTGACACAGCGCTACCTGATTACGTACGGCGTGCAGCGTGTTTGTTTTATGCTTTTATGGGCAGCATATGCAGAACGGGACCGGGTCGGTGCGCCGCAGTAAAAGCTTTATTAGGTGGAGTTCATTACAACGCCCGCTTGGATCCTTCTGCCTGCACAGCTTAGATAAACCTCCAGGCATGAAGGGTCCTATCCCAGCGTTGGCATCTTCAGGGCCTCCGAAAATTGATTTAGGTAATAAAGTGACAGTGTGTTCAGAATTATTGGGTGGCGTTTAATTTCAAAACTCGACATTGAGACAGACCAGAACTATTTACGGTTCTGAGTGGAAGGTTCTGGCGCTGATCAACCCTGATCCAGGTTTAAACAGTTTATTTCTGGAACTAATGTTGACCCTACAGCTGATGTGCTGATTCCAAGGCTTCCGAGGCCTATCCCAGTGCTTACTAAGCCAAACATCCTGACCAGGTTGCTAGTCCACTGTAGAAAAACAGGTTGATTGGTACCACCAAATGACTCGACTCACCCGAACTACAGACCTACGTCAGTATCTGTCACCAAACATTGACCCTGAATCATTCAACCTTCGCTTTGTTATTATGGTTATTAAGGTTATTGTTGTGTCTGAGGTGTTAACCACGTTATCTTATAACCTGAAGCCGGGTCCTCATGAAGCACCATTTCTTTGTGAGACTGCTTAATGGAGGCTGGCGTCTGTATTTCTTGACATTCTAATGAATCCTAAATCATAGCTCAGTGGTTGGCATGTTGGGCTATCAATCTAAAGGTTCGGGGTTTAAATCCCAGGGTCCACTAAAGTTACCAATGGGAGTCCTTGAGCAAGACCCTCAACTCTTATTTCTCCAGAGCTGCTGTATCAACCCTGTGTTCTGACCCTGACAAATAAAATAATAAAAGCATCACTAAATGTTCAAACTGGGTCCAGTTCTCTGGAAGTGCATCAGGGGTCACTAGTGGAACCGGCCCTGGGTTAAGAATCAGGTCTTTATATACGGCCCTGTCATTAACAAGCTGTTTGTTAAGCCCGGTTCTAAAGGCGATTACCTTTGTAAGTGCAGTCATCAATCAGGCCACTCGCACGGTGACCTGCAAAACGGCCTAATTAAGTTACTCTAATTAACTGAATTAAGTGTCTCACACTGGCTGCTTTACTGCGAAGGGGAAATTGAAAGAGCAAATGAAGATCATTATTCATCCGACCGGGTGGCGGCCGCTCGATGGGGATAAGGAAGAGAATGGGACGATATCCTGGTGCGACTTCAGGTTTTACATTCGACGGACCTGCGGGAACGTCCACACAACCGACAGAAACTTACAAGTTCTTAACAAGTTTTATTAGTTCTAACATTATGAATATTTATACAAAGCAGGGGGTCCCATCTCCAGAATGTGAAACTATTGATCCTGACTTAAGATCAGGTTTAACATATTCTAATTACTATTCTGGCTTTAATACCATTCTGTAAAGGCCTTTTTTACCAGGTTTTAGAGCAGTAATTCCAGTGGGCCAGAAAAAGGCCAGGATAATTTTGCTATCTGGGGTGTATTGATACCATTGACGTCTGCCATATTGGTCTTTCGAACGGGAGGCGTGATAAACGTTCTTTTTTATAGTACAATGGGTTCCGGCACGAATAGCATTTATATCACAGGAGAATTTGTCCTTCACAGTTAACCCATCTGTGCAGTGAAACACACACATGTACACACACTGGTAAAGTGTAGGCGGTGGGCAGCCTTGTAAATGGCACCCAGGGAGCAATTAGTGTTAGGTGTCTTGCTCAAGGGCCATAGTTCAGGTCACATGGCTGGTTTCTTAACCTCAATCCTATGGTTTCCTCATTGCTGGTAGATCGCCAAAAGGCAAACTTGTCTCAGAAAAGGTTGGTGACCACTGTTTTAGAGTTTTGGGAGCATGTCTGTGAGTTTTTAGCCCATGCCTCCTGAAGAGCATCAGTGAGATCAGACACTGATGTTGGGTCAAAAGGACCTGACTCGCGAACTCTGCTTAGCTTCATACTAAAGTTGTTTGATGAGGTTGCGCTCCACTTCCAGCAGCTACAACTGTAACATGCTGCATCCACATTAATGCTTCAGGATCAAACGTCTAATTGGTTACAGTAACCAATCCAGGACCTAATTACTATCACATTGCAGTTCCAGCCTGAATCTGCTCTGACTGTGTCGCTGTGTAGGGCTCAATCTTACCTCGTTAAACTGTAAAGCAAACAGCTTCCACCAGAAAGTTAGGAAAACCAAGTACTCATGCTGTTACTGGACCACGCACGCCATTGGATTAAGATTGGATCATCCATCGGATCACGATGCTCAGGATTTAAGCTCATACTTTTCCATGTGAACCAGCTATCTGTTCCCTTGTTGGTCCTGAAGGTCAGTTGTCTGTAACTAAAGTAGAACAAATGTTGAGAGAGGAAAACGGGCCTCCAGGGTCTGCTCGCTGGAGGTTCACGTCTTCTGCTGGTGAAGCTCAGGATATCAGTGTTTAACAACAACCGATGTGATTTACAGAGGCAGTACAGACCTCCAGGAACCTGTCTGTGTGTGTGTGAATGGGGGGGGCAGTCCGGGGTTGAAACAGAGGCCCTCGATGGTCCTCTAGATATGAAGATAGAGTGGAAATCAATGCCACCGCACCACCTCCATCACTTTAACTAGGCAAGCCCGTCGCCTTGCTCCCCTCTCAGGGGCCAATTTGCGGAGTAAACAACAGTGAGGGTGATGGTCCTGCCCCATTACTCAGCCCTGAGTGGGCTTTAATAAGCCTGCAGTGGGAGGACCCATATAGTCCGCTATATTGAAGAATAGATCCGTCAGTCGCGGGGTTAAACCCCACAGTCAGGCAGCCGTGGAAGGTTCACGTACAGGCCGAGAGCATCAGGCTGTTCCTGATGATCCGGTCGTTCTCAAGGGTAAACTATAGAGGGTACTTTAAAGAACGTGGCTTTAAAGACCTGGACAGGAGGGAATTACTCTGTTTCGTTAAGATACACAGGTCTAATATATAAAATATTTATTGTAAGATTTATAACTCGCAGGGCGATTTTGTGCATGCAAGATAATTGTATGAACTTCTGTCAGATGTTAACCATACAGGCTGGTTTTGGTGGAGTAAAGGTGTGGGCATGCAATAGGGCAGGGGTTGGCAAACTACGGCCTGCGGGCCAGATGCGGCCAATTAGGCTTTTTCATCTGGCCCGTCAAATTGTCCAAACTATATTATCACAATGTTCTATTATTAGACCTTACTTTCATTCCTTTTCTGTGTAGCATTTCCCCAATAGATGGCACACTTCACTGGTTAAGTGTTTTACACTTTACTTCTTAGCTTTGCCTTTTAAGCTCTTTTGTGAAAATGAGCCGACCAAAGAAATGTGGACCATGAGTCAAATTTTACATCCCATTGTGGCTCATAGGTCCAAATGTTCACCCACCTATGCATTTGGGTCTATGATATCAGTACATAAACTTCTGGACAGACAATATAAATACTTCATATATAATGCTGTCTTCCTCGTCCATCCTTATTTAACACCCAGGGTCTGAGCAGGGTGTTCAATCTCCATATCCATTCTGTGTTCAGAAGTTTCTGTGTACATGGTTCTCCTGTATGTCACTAGATCCTCAGAGTCGATTTTTTTGATAGGGAGTGGTGGCTCAGTGGTTAGGGCATTGGACTATCAATCAGAAGGTTGTGGGTTCAAATCCAAGGTCCACTGAAGTTACCAATGTGGGTCCTTAACCCTCATTGCTCCAGGGTGCTGCATCAACCCTGTGTTCTGACCCAACCAAGTTCGGATATTTGTAAGTCACTTTGGATAAAAGCGTCTGCTAAATAACTAAATGTAAATGATTTATCAGGAGTAAGGTGGTGATATGGAGGTTGTAGCTGTGGGGAGTGGTAGCTCAGTGGTTAGGGTGTTGGACTATCAAGCTGAAGGTTGAGGGTTCAAACCCCAGTCTACTGAAGTTACCAATGTGGGACCTTGAGCAAAACCCTTAACATTCATTGCTCCAGGGTGCTGTTTTAACCCTGTGTTCTGACCCCAACCAAGTTGGGATACTTGTAAGTTGCTTTCGATAAAAGCGTCTGCAAAAAAAAAAAAAAAATATATAGCTCTGGTTCGTCTTGTTTCATCTTTAAGAACGTGGATGTTATCCATCTATCCTTGTCGCCATCCATCCATTATCGTCTGCTTAATTCTATACTAGGGTCACGTGGAGTTCTCAATACCCATCCAGGAGAGAATGTTACAGTCGTTAGGCTATTTATTTTTTTGAGCAGCCAATTCACCTTAAATCCATTTTTAGACTATAGAAGGAAACCGGAAAACCTAGAGGAAACCCACATGGACACGGGGAGGACATGGAAACTCCACCCACGTTAGGATACAAACATGAATCCCCAGGGCTTCCCCATCCTTGTCGCTTGCTTTAATAAATCCTAGCACGGTACTTAAGTCTATATGTGTACCTTCAACTCAATGACTTTGTTTCAGAAGAACATACACTTGGGTTGCCACCCATCCTATAAAATACGAAACTGTCCCATATTTACATTTGGTCATTTAGCACACACTTTTATTCAAAGCAACTTACAAGTACACGTGGTTACATACAGAATCCTTTGAGCAATGAGGTTTAAGGGTCTTGCTCAAAGACCCAAATTGGTAACTTCAGTGGACTTGGGATTTGAACCCACAATTCTTAGATTGCTAGCCCAACACCCTAACCACCGAGCTGTCCATCCACCCTTTCTAATTGGCAAAGAAATTTTGTGTCCCATATTTGGGACTGTGTTTGAAAATATGGGAACGTGATTTGTTCCGTATTTTTTCATAAATGTCCAATAAACGTCATCAACACTAACACTAATGATTAAATCTCCCCCTCCGCCGGCTCCGCTTTTCCAATCACTGGCGTAACACCGAATTCTTTGACTATTGAATTCTGTGACCTTAAAGGACGCTGTTGTCAAATTTCACCAGAAAATCATATTTTTTTAGAAAAAACAATATTCTTTGATGTCTTCACATTTTCTAGATTACAAAAATGTATTGTATATTTTGTGTCAAAATGTTGATATTTTTGAGGAACACAGTGTTCAGTAATTTATACCAATGAAAGGCAAAGCCCTCACTGAGTCACTGACTCATCACTAATTCTCCCATTTTCGGAGTACCTACAAGGCTTAAATGTGCCCCCGTGATTCCGTATCATGTCCTTGGAAAAACGAACAACTTCTCAATGTCCTACATTCCTTGGTTCGTTCGAATACGACACCCCTCCACTGTCACATTGGGGTCTTTCTGAGTACGTACAAAGCTGACCTCAAAGATGAGTTAAGGGTTTTGCTCAAGGAGCCACATTGGTAATTTTAGTGGACCTGGAATTTTAACCTCCAACCTTCAGATTAAAAGTCAAAGACCCTAACCACTGAGACTAAATACTGTTCAATTTGTCATCTCACTCCTGCCCTCTAGGTTCAACAGCTAGTTCTGCACTTACATTCACATAAAGTCCTTACTTTGAGTTCATTGTTGCACACGACACACAAACAGATTTCATTGACAATTTCTATACTACACTTTATAAGAAAATGTGTTTTTTGGTAATAAAGCTTTTTAAGCTTTAATTAGGACATACAAAATAAATCATAACACTGCTGCGCACACCCCGCCCCATAGGAGTCGCGCTCATGGTGGTCATGGCCCAGAGGAGCTTTATTGGGTGTCCCTTATTTTCATTTCTGAATGGTGGCAACCTGAACATACAGAGAAGAAATGTCTCAGGTTCTAAACATGGTATCTCCTCTGACAGTTTCCTGACACGTCGGGTCTTGAAGAACTGTTTATTGGCTTTTAATTTAATATTCATCTTAAAAGACTGTTTGTTAAAAAGTTTCTTCATGGAATTGACAGACACACTTTAGTTCTTTATAAGTTCCCCTGTAGTTCCTGAAACATTTGCACACTTTTAAGTTGAAGGGAAAGGCTCTAAAAGATTCGGCGCGGGTCTTGTTTGCTAGAGAGACGGAGGTTAACTCTGCGGTTTTAGTTCACACTCAGTGCAGTTCATTAAACGCCGGTTGGGTGCAGGTTGAGGGATCACAACGATCCGTTCTTGAAACCTGGCCCTTTAAACCCCCAACATCTTCTCAACTAGTGAACCTCAATTTACTGTGAACCCATTCACCTGCGCGGACGGACTCGGTCCGACGGACGGGGGCGGAACCCCAGAAGGCGGCGAAAGCGGTCGGCGATCGTGCTAACAAGCCCATTACTAAACAGAGCCGCTGAATCCTGGCGCCGCCATTGATTTCAGCTTTGTTCATCTTTCATAGCACACATTTCCCCCGTATTCAGCGCGCGGTGCCTCTCGCCACCCCATAAAAACAAGCGAATGAGGCAGGCAATTTACCTCCGCAGTCTGAGCACTACGGTTAATTTGTGATTTAATATTACGCTCCAAATTGGAAACGGAGTGAAAGTACTCTCGCTCACCGTCATATTTCCCCCCAGGAGTCGGGGCTTATCAGATGTAGGCCTGTGCGTTTTACCGCTGATTTAATTAGCCATCTTGGCTTAAATTCACCTCGGTATCCGTCACGCCTCAGATAAATGGAAAACGCATTCTTTCGGGGGGAGGGGGGAGAGTAAAAAGGCAGATTAATGAACGCCCTTTGTAATAAACGGAAATGTGGAGCGCAAATGTGCACAGTCATGAAGTTTAATTGTGCTTTCTGGAGACTTGCTTTGGCCGAGAGAGAGGAAGAGAGCGAGAGAGAGAGATACATTTCGGAGCGACAGAATGAGGGAGAAATGGGGGGTGGGGGGCAGAAGGGCTTCAGTGTAGCGTTATAACATGGTATTAGACATTAATAAGCCAAGTGTATCTAACTCAACACTTACACACACACTATATATACAGTACACTACATAGACAAAAGTATTGGGTCACAGCTTCTCTAACATTCCATCCTTTCACATCAACAAGGCTTTCTACAAGATTTTGGAGTGTGATTGAGTGAATCTTCACCCAGCCATCCACAACAGCATTTGTGAGTTCAGGCATCGATGCTGTATAAGAGGACCTGACTCACAATCGCTGGTCTAGTTCCTCCCAAATGTCTTGGATGAGGTTGGGGCCGGACTCTGTAACCGGGGACAACGGATAAACTACAGAATGTAACTGTAAAACTACAAGGTCCATCTGTATGATCCTTGGAGCCGATCCAGTGATTGTGAGACGAAGATCATTAGGACGGAGTGTAATTAATATTGTAGTAGTTTAAATATTCTAATTTAAATGTTGTAGAGTGGGGGGTTCTCGGCCAGGGACCCATGTGTTCTCATGGTCATTAATTCACGACCCACTTTTATAGAATAGAGATTTGCATGTCGCCATTTTGCCGCCAAATATCATCACAAATTTAAAAAGAAGGAAAACTGGTAAACGAATGGTGGTTACCATAGCAACGAGTATCCTGCCCTGTCTGATGCATGACTCACTCGTTTTTTTTTAAGCTAAAAGACAAGTATAAAATTAGATGAGCATTAGTTCATTTTCATTTTTTTTAAATGTACAATGGAACATTGCTACTCCATTATTGTTGCTGTATTATTGTTATACATTAGATTCCAAACCCTGACTGATTATTTTTCTTTATTGATATTTTTCATTTCCTCAATGCGGAGAGGATCTCACACACCTGGGTCTTGCCCCGCTTCGGTTCGGTTGTGAGTGCACCGTGTGCACGGTGCTTCATTTCTCAGTGTTCTTCACCTTCCTTTTTATGCTGACTCTGTTTTTATCGCCGTTGTGGGACATCAGTCTGTCTTCTGTGGTGAGGCACCTATCAGACGGAGGAGCCTGCCAAGCCACTTTTTCTCTCACCTTGCACAAAAGCCACGTCCTGTTCAACACAGACACACACACACTCACACGGCCAGAGTGAATACAATAAAAGTAGAAAACACGATAAGGAAATACGTCACACTAATTAGCCAGCTGAATTCTTTGAGGACTGCGGTGGCTTGATAAAGGACGCCAAAGCTCATTAAAGGCAAAGCGGCGTCGTAAATTTGAATTCTTTTTACTCAGCTTTAGTTTAATCCCACTTTATGAAGTTGACGGTGTGTGTGATGTGCATGTGGGTGGGAGAGAACGGGAGGGGGAGGGAGCATGGGGCCTGAGCGGGGCTTTAACACCTTCGTTTATTCTCACGGGGCTTTGTTGCCACCTAGGGTTTGGGCTGCATGCTTTTGTTCCCGACCGCCGACTCTCATCATTGTATCTTGCTGCTCCTGCAGATTCTCTTTAACTGGCTTTGGACTTGACTGCTTCATTTTACCTTCAGCAAAAAAATATGTAGTTAATCTAAAAACAAAAAATGTCACAGATATCGCACCTTTACAGTTTAAAATATATTAACATCTTAAGATTTGTAAAAGGAAATAAATCAAGAGTATTTAAGTGTAACAAATCTGATTAGGAGTAACAATGATATGATTAGGAGTAACAATGATATGATTAGGAGTAACAATGATCTGATTAGGAGTAACAGTGTTTCGATTAGGAGTAACAATAATATGATTAGGAGTAACAATGATATGATTAGGAGTAACAATGATATGATTAGGAGTAACAGTGTTTCGATTAGAAGTAACAGTGTTTCGATTAGGAGTAACAATAATATGATTAGGAGTAACAATGATCTGATTAGGAGTAACAATATTCAGATTAGATGTAACATAAATCTGATTATGAGTAATAATCTGATTAGGAGTAACAATGATCTGATTAGGAGTAACAATATTCAGATTAGATGTAACATAAATCTGATTAGGAGTAATAATCTGATTAGGAGTAACAATAATCTGATTAGGAGCAACAATAATCTAATTGGAGGTACCAATAATCTGATCATTATAATAATCTGATTTGATCATTCTGTTTCTGTGTGTGTGGGGTGTGTGTGTGTGTGTGTGTGTGTAATCAGATTAAATTTGAGTTACTTATTTGAGTTATTTATTATATAAACCATCCGTGGGAATATATCATCTGATGCTTCACTCTTACATTTTAAGTCATAGTATTAAAGCCCACGGTGTAAAGAACTTACAACTGTTTTGTATGTTCTCCATTAGTCTGCCTTCCAGTTTGTCTGTAATGCTCCCGATTCAGTTCAGAGCGCCCCCTACAGAAATCTCTATCTCTACACTGAAGTTCCTTTAGTTTTCTGTTATTAATAGTCCCTTTAACAGGTTTGGTTCCTGTGGAGGTCGAGAGGTGACAGAATGCATCATTTCTCTGAATGTACACGAGGCGAGAAATGAAAGAGCTTTTTTTCATGAATATCACAAATACTTTCCCTGCAATTACAATAAAACATGTGGCATTTCATTATGGCGCTGGCTCTTGCCAGAGGGCAGGCATTGTGAGTGGCAGCAGGCAAGGTTTCAGCTCTTCCCCAAGGAGAATGATGGAGATTTCCCACAATGCCGCTGCCCGTCAGTGTCCTCGAGATGGCTGTGCCTTGCGGTGGAAATGTCATCCTGTCTACAGGAAGAGGGTACCTGCTGGATTTATATGAAAAGTGATTTGAGAGAGAAAAGCGAGTCTAATGGCACCTATGTTTTTGACAAACCGTCACACGGGGCATTTTAAAAACCGCTTTGCATCTCAAAGCCAAGGCCTGACCTCCCTGATGTTTCACTGAATATCCACAGGTCCTCATTTAGGAAAATAGTGCGGATTGGGGCGTTCCCTTTACGGAACTGGTTTGCTTTAGTCCCCTTTACATAAAATCAATAACAATTATTTATTAAGGGCTGAACGGCTATTGCAGTGGTTCTCAAACAGTGGGTCAGGGACACATTCTGGGTAGATCACGAACAGCGTGTACAAAATAAATACCATGCAGCCTCTGTTTTCACTGATGTGGGATATCAGTGGATTCGATTTTTGTTTATTTTCTCCACGAAAATTACGTCTCTGTTTTTGCCGGTTGCTTCGGAATTAATCGGCGTGATCATGTAACAAGAACTAGTCTCGTTGTCCCTGTTAAGTTTTTCTAAAGAAGTAAACGTGAAGTTAACAGTGTACCTTCAGTGCCATAATGGGATCAAAATAGTTATCCAGCAGCCCATCAAAGAAAAAGTGCAGAAACATGATTTAGCTGAAGAAGGAAATCATTCAAAATCCCAGCGTGCCATTAACATCGCTGAAATCGGCCGTGTGTACGGAAAGTCACTGTCCAAAGTTCCTTTGTTCCTAATGTGGCAAAAGGCATTAATGTGCTTACAAAATAGAGATTAATGATGTCGAAAAGTTATAATTAGTAATGTGATACCGTTCTGTTAAATGTTTTTTTTTTACTATTTACATTAGACCTTAATATATTTTATTATGAAAGGATATAAAATAATGTAAATATAATTTCTTTGTTCTGTTTTTTTCTACATTTACATAAACTCTACATTTATTTTCTATATAATGTGTGTTATGTATGTTAAGAGTATTTAATTGATTTAAATGGAAATAGGTGCCTCAGTTTTTCAGATTTCACCGATAGTTTGCGGACACATGCGCGACGAAAACAGGTTTCACTGTGCATTTCATTTTTTTTAAAATAATTAATGCTTGTCTAATTTTTCTATCTTGTAAAAAAAAAGAGGCATAGGGAGGTACACGTCAAAACAGCGCAGGGTACTGGTTGCCATGGTAACCAGCATTTGTTTACCATCTACCGTTCTCTTTACATTTGTAATGTGACAAAATGGCAAAACGCAAAAAAAGATTTTTTTTTTTTAACGTGGGGTTTGGTTGAGGAATTTTTTTGTTTGTTTGTTTCTTAACGTAATTGCTGTTACATTTACTTTTTATGCATATGTATGTGGACCGCAACTTAATATTCATGAGAACATGTGGGTCCGAGGCTGAGGCCAGTTGAGAAGGTTTTGGATTTATTTCCCACACAAGAATAATGTCTTTTTGTTGTGTAGTTTGCATGGTCTTTCTGTCTGTCTGTCTGTCTTACGATGGACTGATGACCGACCTCTGACGAGGGGGGGGGGGGGTTGTTTTTGTGCTTCACTCATTGGCTGACAGTATAGAAGCATGTGTTCTTTAATTGTGAGAACAGTTCCAACATCTGCACTGCTGCATTTTGAGCGCCGGCGTGTCTCAGCTGTAATTCAAACGCCGAAACGAGCCGCTCTGTCCCCTGTGGAAAAGACACGGGACGCATGAGAGAACCTGCAAATCAATCCCAGAATGTCCAAGAGCACTTCCTCGGGGACGCGCTCTAAATCACAAGTCTCAAAGGGAAAGCAGAAACAGAGTGCACTTTAGCCTAACTAAGACATTTAGAACGAGGCGGCGCCCCCCTCTTCTCCCTTCGGGTTTCTCATTTAAGCCGCGGCCGAGCGCGCCGATAACGTACGGTGCCGCAGGTAATTGGAAAATTGGCAGCCTTGTCAGAGAGATTTGGTGGATGGCACGGGCGGATGGGGCCCCGGCAGTTCGCGAGGTTAGAATTTATATCCGCCAAAGGGCCGCGGCGGCGGCGACAAAGTACCCAGAGTTCAGCAAAAGAGGGGCATTTTTCATAAAGAACCCTGCGTTATATCAAAAGTTCTGCCCAGACGGAGAGGTTCTGGGAAGCAGACGCAGATGAAGCTAAAGCTGCTGCAGCATGTTAAATGATCCGCCCTCGTCCAGCGTTTGAAATGTGGCCGCGCAGTTTTTAGTTCCCGCCCAAGGACATGAAGTATCCCGTAATGTCAGTCGTTATTAATCAGACACGCTCAGCTGCTTCTGTGGGATCAGGTGATGCCTGATCGCGGATGGACGCACGAACATGTGATTGATCAGCAGATCAGAACTTTATCATTCAGTAATTACAACTTATCTGCTTTAGGGTTCATTACTAACTATACTGACCTGGAGTTCAAAAAATACTGTCTGACTCATTTACGGACTCTCTGACCCAATCACTTCTGACTGACTGAATCACTGACTCGCTGATCGAATTACAAACTGAATCACCAACTCACTGATCGATTGATTTACTGGTCTTGACCAGATTACTGTCTCACCTAATGAAATGAATCACTGACTGAATCCTTTATTGACTGTTTTACTGGATCACTGACTGAATCATTTATTGACTGTTTTACTGGATAACTGGCTGAATCATTTACTGACTGTAGTACTGAATCACTGACTGAATAATTTACTGACTGTTTTACTGGATGACTGACTTAATCATGTACTGACTGTTTTACTGTATCATTTACTGAATCATGTACTGACTGTTTTACTGTATCATTTACTGAATCATTTACTGACTGTTTTACTGGATGACTGACTGAATCACGTACTGACTGTATTACTGAATTACTTACTGAATCATGTACTGACTGTTTTACTGGATGACTGACTGAATCATGTACTGACTGTTTTACTGTATCATTTACTGAATCATTTACTGACTATTTTACTGGATGACTGAATCACTGACTATATTACTAAATGAAGGACTGAAATACTGAATCATTAACTGTACCCACACGCATGTTCTGTACTTGTTAACGTCGCTCCTGTTGATGATGGTTCCTTAATCATGTCGCCGATGCCAGTTGATGCCAGTCTGATTAATGGTGCTGTAATTATCCACAGGTCACCACGAGTCAGCATGAACTTGTGACACTCTGATTAATCATAGCACTTAAGTTACAACATGTTCATCATCCCTCACAGATTAATTAAAGTCCTTTATTTCAAATTTATGAGGCTTTAGTGGAGTTTATAAAATCGCACTTTAGCCTTATTCAAGGACCTGGGTGCACTGTGTGCGCTGTGCGGCTTCCATATCATCACATCAGCGGTTTCATACAGCACCACTGCCTGAAAACGCTACGGCGCCATTTCTAAAGAGCAAAAATCAATAAGATTTTCTATCACAGATAGAAGAGGCCGCGGGTTCCTAAGACGAGGTCTCATGTCAGATGTGTGTGTGTCTGTGTGGGTGCGCGTGCACGCACTGCCCTTCCAGCGGAGGGGGCAGTGTGTGGTTAGGAATAGGTAATCACACATGGCTGCTCATAGATGTGTGTATTAACCTCAGGAAGAGGAGATAATTGCATCTGTCAGACTCATTTAACTGCTGAGACGCCCGTCGTCTTCTATTTGCGTCGTCCTCCGAATCGCCGCGCGTGACTCCAGCAGGATGATCGCTTGCTGGTGTCTTGCTGCCTCACTGGGCTCCGATTGAGGACATGCCGGCGTATAAATAAAGGCATTATTTGACTACGGAGAGTGAGGCGTGTGAGTTGAGTTTGTTCCCTGAAGGAAAGTCCAGCGTCAAGGCAACCAGGGTGTATCAAAGCTGTAGGACCCAGTTTATGGCATCATGGGAACGTTTATCCATTGATCTGATAAACCACTTATTGAATTTAGTGGTGCTAGATGTCTGACCCCTGACTCCCCCCCCCCATCCCGAGGTATTCAAAGTAAAGGAACTGATGACAACATAGAAATGCACACTGACCCTGTGTCCTCCTGTGTTCGTCTCTAACAGGAGGAAGAGGAGGAGGTGCTCCAGGATGATGAAGAGCAGGAGGAGGAGCAAGGAACTGAGGTGGAAATCCTGAACTGAATGATCTCTAATTTTTTATTTAATTTCAAACAGCCGTTGATCTGACCACTCACCGGCCACTTTATTAGATACGCCACCATGTACAGTTCCATTCTTTAGTCAATCCTGACTCTGTTAGTCCCCTTTACTCTGTTCTCTGAGGATCAGGACCATGGACAGCGCAGGTATTATTATGTGACTGCAGTACTGACAGTCAGCTTCCACTCTAATAATACCTGTGCTGTCCTTGGTGCTTATCCTCAGAGAACAGAAAAAAGGGGACTTTAAAGTATTTATAGATCAGATGTCACCAACATTTTTGACACTGAGAGCTACTTCTTGGGTTCCAGGGCTACCAGTATGATACACACTTCTAAAATAACAAATCTGCTCAATATACCTTTAATTACATATTATTATTAATAATTATATGTATATCTCTGTGATGACAGATGATTTAAACCCATCCAGCCATCCTATCGGGTTAAATACTATCAGTTGCGCTGTACTCACTTTGGGCACTTTTGTGAGTCTTTTACCACTTTCGTGAAGAAAGACTGCTGTTTGTACACACCTGTCTTTAACTCGTGGGCTTTTTCCATGTGTAGTGCACTGCCCGTTTGGTGATGAGCACGGCTTGATGCATTCTAAAATGGACCCTGGTGGTGACCCCTTGATGTAGACGAACAGATGGGCTACAGAATGGAACTATAGAACTACAAAGACCATCTGTATGATCAGTACATGATAATTTGTACCTCGGTGGCTGGTGAGGGTAACGTTAAAGCTGACAGCCGTACTGAACCCTGTGTTCTTAACACCTTATACATACTATTACAACCTACAAAACAGACAGGAATATTATCGTGATCAAAAGTGGAGAAACAGAATGTTAAAATATTATTTTATAGTTATTATTATTATAGTATTTAAATATCAGCTATATCCTTGTAGCTTTGTTGGTTTTTATGATTTTGTATTTAGTCACGGATGAGACAAGCTTTTCCCATATTTGTGCTGGGAGAACATGCAAAACCAGCTTAAAAATGTCATGAGAAAATGATTAAGCATGTAAATGGACAGTATATAAACCCTAATCCTAATGCAGGGTTCAGCTTTTCTGAGTTATTAGTGCTGAAGAAAACCTCACAGAGTGGTTCCACACTCCTGTCGCCAGGACACAGGTTCCTACAAACTTTACCCAGGGACCCCATAATACTAAAAAATTGAAATACTATTTTTTTTACAAGTATTATTTTTATATTATCATGTATTCTTGTTATCTTGGTGTAAGCAGGTTGTCTGTCCAGTATGTGTCCACGTTTCGCATGACGAGCACTGGGATAGGCTCCAGTACCCACCTACCACCCTGTGCACCCTGACCTCACAAACATCTCAAAGCTGCTGTGGGACTTTTTTTCTTTCTCCACTCGATTACTTACTCTTAGCGCCTTTTTTGCAAGGATTGCAACCCAGGTTTAGGATATATGCTTAAAATTTTTTGCCAATAGTTTGGTTGAAAGCCCAAGGTCTATCTGCCTCACTTATTAGTTGGATGAGCTGGACTGACTCACACAGATCCCTGACCTTCACCCCACCCAAAACCTTTGGGACGAACTAGAACAGAGATTGCGAGTCAGGTCCTCTAGTCCAACATCAGTGCCTAACATCGAACATCCTCATCTAGATGGAATACAGAAACATTACAAAATCTGGAGAGTGAGAGCTGATGTACCTGCGAATGTGGAACCAAAGTGGATTGTGATGACATAACCGCTGCTGTAAGTGGCCCTTTAATGTGGGGGGCAGCTGATTATGCATATGCCTATAGGACTTTTATTTGGGACATTTAAGGACTTTATTTAGAACCATACACTAAAGACCCGAGTTGAATGTGAAGCTCCTGTGTGATATCTTATCATACAGAATCTACATGGTACCAGAACCTTACACAGAGATCTATTTGTGATGCAGAGATTATTCTCAATATTAATTGAGATATTTAGTTTGTTCCTTTTTTGGGTTTGTATATTACTGAATGGCACTATTTTTACACTTGTACAGGTTCCACCACATGTCTCGGTTCTCGGTACATTATGTCTGTGAGCGATTAAGGACACTTTTTCTGCCACATGAGTTTACACAGATTTGTATTTAGGTACTTTATATATGTAAATTTCTTAATAAACTATCTTTACAAGACATTTTAGACTTTGATCATTCACTGTCATGATGAAGTGATTCGATTCATATCGAGGAAATCAAGTGACTCAGCATCATAATGTGAACATGTACAATGAAATACACTCTACCTGTTTCATAATTCTCCACTTATTAATTACTTACTTGAAACATACTGTGTTAGTCACCTTTACTCTGTTCGCTGATGATCAGGACCATGGACAGAGCAGGTATTATTAGGGCGGTGGATGATTCTCAGTACTGCAGTCACACGGAAGGTGGTGGCGCAGGTGTTAGTGTGTGCTACTGAAGTTTAAACCCTGTAGCCACTCACTGTACACCTCATTACACACGGTCACCTTATTGCTTCACCTAGTGTATAGAATGAGAGAAAGTCGGTCAGGTGTGTCCACACTTTTCTGTCCCGAGATCAATTTTTTCTAGTTGACAGGTCATCATAATCTACCAGGATTACTCTTTTTTTTTTTTAAAAAAAAAGCAAACAAAATTTTGTGTTTAACCCATTTTTAACACATCGGGTTGATATTATTACAATACAGGACAATACAGTAAAAAAATCACTATTATTCTGGTGATCTGCACTGAATGCTGTCAGTTAGGGGGAGCTGCTAATGCCAATTTTTCAAATGATCATCAGTGAGGGTACAACAATATCTGGACTGAGGAGGGAAAAGGCTGATTCACATAAGTAAGTAGATCCAAAAATCAAATCTGCTACATTTTCTTATGTGTAAATCGTTTTCCTAAGCCAACAAGTTTCAAAACTTGACTTCATTTGAATGTCAGTTTACAGGACTAAAATTAGCTTTTCTAAAGCAGCTCTGACATCTGACATAATACCAGTCACTTTGCGTATGTCATCATCTCGAGAGTGGAGGTGATGACGCGGGGCACTTTCTTTGTGTCATCTTGATAGCGATTAACCGGTCCTGCAGCACCACTTTGCTTCCCGAAAACTTTAATAAAAACTTCAAGTGACTTTAATTAAACAGGTGTCGCGTCCAAATCCAGCTCGTTCACTGCCAACTTGATGGCTAAGGTTTGAACACAGGATCATGATACAATACCTTTGGAGCAGTGAGGGTTGCTTAGGTGCCCTTATTTTTTGGGGAAATTTGTTCGATCCATCATACCGCTGAGGAGCTACAGGTTGTCCATCACTCTGGTAACGAGAGCCAGTTTAGGCCAAAGTCAAGTTTTTCACTTAAGATTAAAGACTTGTCCTTTTCTCCGTTAGGTGTTGGGATAGGCTTTAACAAATCCTGTGAGCATGATAACTTATCTATCATATTAAACGCCAGACTTGTGTATTTGTTGTTGAAAAGAACTACCTGAAAGACCTGCAAACCTTAAAAGCGAAGATCTGGAAGCGCCGCCTTTCTTTTTGCACACAGCAAAAAAGGATGCTGACAACCGACATATCTGGATGAGGGTTCATTCGGCTCACAAGGCCCCCCGCTGCCCTGCCGCCAGCATGCTGGGCGAACACGATGTCAATAGGCCTGTAATAATAGTAATGACCGAGCTACTGTCGGCGTGGCCTGAACACACACTCGCACGCCGCGTGAATATAAAACAAGCTCTTAATGATAAATCCACATGAGCCGACCGCAGGCTTTAAGGACGTGCGCTCACGTTAAAGGGCTTTGAAAGGACACTAAAGCAAACCAGAGTTCAGAAACCATTACCCTTAATGACTGAAGATCCCGAAATGATCCAGATTATCACCAAAACCGTGGAACTGTAATGTAGAAGTAGCTCAGTGGGAAGAGTGTTTAGATCAGTGGTTCTCTATGGGTCTCGGCCCAGGACCCACATGCTCTCATGGTCATTAAGTCTTGACCCACTTTTATATAATATAAACCTAACAAATTTATTCATTCATTCACTATCTTCCACTTATTTCTTTATGAGGGTCGCGGGGGAAGGGGGTTCCCCATGCCCATCCAGGGGAGAACGTCTCAGATACACCCAGGACAGGGCGCCAATCCATTGCTGGGTACACAGGGGCAATTTAGAGCAGCTATTTCACCTTGAATCCCCAATGCTGCGAGGCCAACGTGCTAACCGAACATATTAATTATATCACATATTAATATCATAGCAATACCCTCTGCCCTGGAAGTCCAGCGATACCCCTCTCGCCTGGCTCCCCTGGAATACTGTCACCCTGAAAGGAACAAAGAACAGTTCTTAATTTGTAAAACAAAAAAAACAAGACAAATAAGCTATGAAAGTTTCTGGACCTTGTCTCCTTTCGATCCTGGTGGACCCGGGAGTCCCTGTAAAGCCAGCCGGCGCAGTTAGACCCCGACGTTAATAAATCCGACTTTTTTTTTATTGATAGTAATAATAAACATGGTTGCAATACTTCTTTTCCGGGAGATCCCGATTTTCCAGGAAATCCGGGGGATCCGTTTTTGCCTCGTCTCCCTCGGCCACCCTGCACAACCACGCCGTTTTAGCGCTCATTTTAAACCGCACCTCTCCTTCTCTACAGTATTTAGGGAATAAAACGTGATCACCTGCTCTCCAGGCTCTCCAGGGTCTCCTGGCTGACCCGTGTGACCCGGTATACCTGGTATCCCGGGGTTGCCACGGATACCCTGAATGCCCTGTGCACCAGGGGGTCCTGGTTCTCCAGGCTCACCCTGCAAAAAAAGTCATAAATAAATAAATAAATAAATAAAAAAACTAAATAAATAAATAAAAAAATAAAAAAAACAAACAAAAGCAAAACAAGTCGTCTTGTTAGGAAGCAGATATACCTTTTGCCCGGGTGGGCCGGCCTGACCGACTGGACCGCGGTGTCCTATCCCAGGCTCCCCCTAAAAAAGAGATTAGCAGTTTATTTGAGAGGAAAAAAACGTACACGAAATAATTGTAGTCTTTTTGTACCTTTTGTCCTTTTTCCCCAATCTCACCCTGCAGGAATGAAAAATGACAATTATTATTATATATTATTATAGAATTCTGTGATATTTGGTATACGCTTTCAGACATCAGAGCGTAAAAATAGAACTTCAAGGACATCAAAGCTAATGAAGTGAGGCTGATGCTCCATCCACCCACCTCTGACTGACAGTAATAACGTCCCAACATGGCAAACAGGGGGGCGGGTGATGTCACTAATGTGGGTGGATGATGTCATAAGGGTGGGTGGGATTGAATTAAATCAGGAAACAAGAAAATGGAAACAAATAAAAGTCATGATGAAGAGTAGTGTTGTGAGTCTAATCACCTTCAGTCCTGGTAGACCACTCTCTCCTGGTGGCCCCTATAAATAAAACGCACACACTAATGAGATCTGGATAGGACTTTTAATTTGAAACAAATGCTGAAGTGTAAAAAAAACATTGTTTTATGATGCATGATGGCGTGATGGGTGACAACTAGGATACATTGCATGAGGTGACGAAAATACGAGCTCACGGTTGCTAGGATACGTCAAGATTCCGTGATTTGAGTAGTAACACGTACATGACTTGGCGGTTGGAGTCTGAACCCCCAACCTCTCACCATCTCACCCTAATAAGTGAGCGACCACCTACTCGGTCCGGTGAATGGTTTAATCCAACGTGACTTCCAACGATCCCAACCATCAGGACAATTAAGATCCAGATCCTGGAGCAATGAGGGTTAAGGGTCTTGCTCAAGGACCCACATTGGCACCTTGAATGGAGCTGGGATTTGAACCCTCAACCTACAGATTGATCGTCCAACACCCTAATCACTGAGCTACCACACCCACCAGACACCAACCCATTTTTTTGGTTTAATTCTTGATGCCAACACATAAAACCATGGTACCCTCCGTGTTTCGGACTTCAGGTGGATTGCATCCGTACCTTCAGATACTCATACTGATTGATATGACCCCTCAAATCCTCCTCTCGGTCGGTCTCCATCCGTTCTCTCTCCAACATCTCCCACTCCATCCTCTGCCTCTCTTCCTCTCGCTCTCTCTCTTGTTCTGTCACTGTGATTGCCTCCTTCTCTATCTCCTGTTTCATCTCTCGCTCTCTGCTCTCTCTCTGCTCATCATCCCAGTCCTCCCACTCTTCATTCTCACTGTTCCTCTCATCATCTGTGTCCCCTGATCCATCCTCCGGCTCTGGTCCCTCTTCATCCAGCATCTCCGTTCCTGTCATGTCTCTGGTTGCTGCATCATCCTGTCTGCTAATTTCTTTCCCAAGATGAATCTCTGACTCGAACAACAAGCTCTCCGTTTCCTTCTCCTCGAACATCTCCGCTGCCGGATCAGGGTCCCTTCTTTGTCTTGATTTTTTCTACAACAAAGGCATAAAGAAACAGACAACGATGTGTCAGCACAGTTTGATGTTTCTGATACAAATTCAGGTTTATTTACAGAATCAAAAAAAAACCACTCGGATTGGACTTTTTCAAATCAGTGCATCGTGAAACGACAAACATCTCAACAGTTATTGGACAGAACTCTCGTGTTCTTCATTAAAGATTTAATCAGATTATTGTCATGGTAGGGAACATAGTATGTTCCTCCATTGGCCATTAGAAGATGTTACACCGTGGTCATTATGGGATATACAGTTTAAATAATACTAATTTGGAAGGGTACAAAGCTTCTCCACCCTGTTACACCACTGGGAGGTGGTAGCTCGGTGGTTCGGGTGTTGGACTATCAATCAGAAGACCCAGGTCCACTGAAGTTACCAATGTGGGTCCTTGAGAAAGATCCTTACCCATCATTGCTCCAGGGTTCTGACCCCAACCAAGTTGGGATACTTGTAAGTCGCTTTGGATAACAGCGTCTGCTAAATAACTAATTGGTAATTATACCACAACCAGTCTGAATCTTCAATCCAGGGCAGGAACCGTGGTTCTTCATATCAGGCAATGTCTTACAAATGTCCTAATGTCTGATTTTGCAAATCTGAGCAAAGCCTTAGAACCTGGAGTTTGGAAATACTCTGGCTTCCTTGGTTGTAGATATACCTGCTGGAACTAATCTTGGACCATCTTCTTCAACTTTAAGAATCCACAAGGCCTTTTTACCCAGAGATCTGCTGCTTGTATCTCTTTGTAAACCTAAGATTTAGATGTACGTGGGGGTACCATCTGATTCACAACCACACTATGATCAAGGTCACCATTTTGTCCCATTGGTTATTATGGTTGGCAGGTCACCTTGACCACGTGACCAATCACAAATACAATGAATTTCTTGGATGTGATTGGCTAGTTCACTATTTGGTTTTCCAAGGACACCAAAGGGGAGGTTTATGGATGTGGTGAAGGAGGTCATGGGGAGACAGAGGAGACTTGGGACGGGATGAGATAAAGAAGGATGATCTGATGTGACGTCCTCTAATGGAAACATTTGCATTTGGTCATTTTGCAGACGCTTTTATCCAACGATCCCAACTTGACGGCTGGGGTCAGAACAATTAAGATCCAGATCCTGGAGCAATGAGGGTTAAGGGTCTTGCTGAAGGACCCACATTGGTACCTTGAATGGAGCTGGGATTCAAACCCTCAACCTTTAGATTGATCGCCCAACACCCTAACCAGTGAGTGACCACCTACTCGGTCCAGTGAATGGTGTCAGGAAGGTGTTGTTTTCCATAATGCCTTTCATGGACGAGATTAGGAATGAGGGACATTTATCGGAGGGGAGGGCGGGGAAGTTGTGAGGACATTTTTTAGACGCTTTTATCCAAAGCGACTTCCAACGATCCCAACTTGATGGCTGGGGTCAGAACACAGGGTTGATACAGAACCGTAGAGCAATGAGGGTTAAGGGTCTTGCTCAAGGACCTACATTGGTACCTTCACTGGAGATTGAATTTGAACCTTCAACCTTCAGATTGATCGCCCATCACCCTAATTAATGAGCGACCACCTACTGCTGCGGATGGAGCCACCAGGCAGAAGGAGGATAAGAAGGTTAAAGGGGAGGTTTATGGATGTGGTGAAGGAGGTCATGGGGAGACAGAGGACACTTGGGACAGGGTGAGAAGGTTTTATTACAGGGTGAGAAGGTTTAAGGATTTATTCTGGGATGCTGAGGATGGAGCCACCAGGCAGAGGGAGGAGAGGAAGGTTAAAGGGGAGGCTTATGGATGTGGTGAAGGAGGTCATGGGAAGACAGAGGAGATGGAGAACAATGATCTGATGTGACATCCTCTAATGGAAACATTGACATTTGGTTATTTTGCAGACGCTTTTATCCAACGCGACTTCCAACGATCCCAACTTAATGGTTGGGGTCAGAACAATTGAGATCCAGATCCTGGAACCATGAGGGTTAAGGGTCTTGCTCAAGGACCCAGATTGGTAGCTTCAATGGAGCTGGGATTTGAACCCTCAACCTTCAGATTGATTACCCAACACCCTAATCAGTGAGCGACCACCTACTCGGTCCAGTGAATGGTGTCAGGAAGGTGTTGTTTTCCATAATCCCTTTATTTTTTTTTGCGTTTGGGGCTTCAATCCAGATGAAAACATGGTTTTACACCAAAAAACCATTATTAATAAAAACCCCGGGCAACTTTGTTTTCGTGTATTCCATTTTGCTATCTTTAACGTCGCCGTTGGCGAGAAATAATGCGACGGTGATGTCACACACGTTATTAATTTTACATTTGATGAAAATGAAGTCACCAGAGTTGTGCTGCTTCTTACATTCATTCAGACGATTTTTGTTGTTTATGTTTACAAACCCAATGGTTACGGTGCATTAAGGGGCACCGGAGAAGAAGAACATGGAGGTTGGGTGTTATGCCAACTCTACCACCAAATACAGAGGTACAATGTTGTTCGACGTAGTCGGCGTTGGTTTTGGATTGGCTGACAGATGTGAGCTTTATGTTACACTGAAATCTACGCGCTTGGAGTGTTTACAACAACACGAGTGTTTATGGTAGTATTTTTGAAAACGATGTTTGGGAGACATCTTTCATTCATCCATCCATCCATCTTCTGCTTTTTTCTCTCCGAGGGTCATGGTGGGGTTCCCCCATGCCCATCCAGGGAAGAACGTCTCGGGCGCTGGGCAGATACACCCAGGACAGGGCGCCCATCCATCTCTGGGCACCCACTCACCGGAGAAAAGCAACGCAGACACGGG
>JAOUQT010000011.1:9430860-9445348 GCA_025769995.1 Xyliphius kryptos | reverse complement strand
TAGTGTGTCTTGCATTAAAATCTGCTGCAATGACCCAGGTACTGCGTTCACCAGACATAAACACAATATCTGTCTACTCCTCTGTTAACCTCTGTGACATGTCAATGGCTGTAAACAAAGAAAAGCTTTTAAATAACTAATGAAAGAATAAACTTAGAACCAAGCACACCATTGTTTTTCTTGTGAAATTCTCAATAAGTTTGACCCTCTTCCCATTAAAAATTACAAAATGGCCAACTTCAAAATAGCCGCCATGGTAACCACCCATCTTGAAAAGTTTTCCCCCTCCTATATACTAATGTGCCACAAACAGGTAGTTAATATCACCAAGCATTCCCATTTTATTTAGGCGTATGCATATAAATGGACCAACCTGTATATATCTATATAATTAACTGTATCTGTTTTCTTTTTATCACATATATAGATCTATCTGTCTGTCTGTCTGTCTGTCTGCCTGGCTTTCTGTCTGTCTGTCTGTCTGTCTGTCAGGCAATCTATCTAAATAATTTCAAAAATAACAATGTTCCATAATTTTCTCTGGGATTAATTAAGTGATCTACCTGTCTATATACATACCTGCCTGCCTATCCGCCTCTCTGGCTGTCTGTCAGTGGAGGTAAATACAAAACATGGGCCAAGAGTCTATATTTCCCCAAAGAGATCAAACCAGATTGAGAAAATGTTTTGTCAGAAACAACACATATAAACATTAAACTCACAGGAGCTTTAATGAATGGTATCACTCCCAATCTTTTATAGATACACATAAAAACCATTCCCAACACTTTAATTTGCTAGTGCAAGCATTTTTTCTATTAGCAAAACAAGCCAGCTGTAACACTGTATGCAGCTGTTTATTACCTCACTGCTAGTAAATCCACTGAGCTTGTTTTACAAAACAAACACACACAAACACTCCTTCAATTTACAAGACATCTCTGAGCACCCTAAACAGCCACTTTAAATTAAATCCAACACAATACAGATTGAAGTTTCATTAAGTCCAGTGCTTTAATAAATCACTTTATTTATATTGTTTCGCAGGGCCCTCAAGGTTACAAAGGTATTAGTGGACACATCGGACTTCCTGGAACCCCTGTGAGTTCACAGTTGCTCTTAGACTCACTCTTAATTTTTCATTCATTAAAATTACACCCAACATCAACATCAACATCTCTTTCCTGTTTTATATAGGGTAAGGAGGGACCCCGAGGACCTCCTGGAGATGCCGGGGAGAAAGGTGATAAGGTGAGGATTATTAATCTGGACAGTCTAAAATACTGACTGTGATCTTATTAATTGCGATTGTTTTATAGGGTGACCTAGGCATCAGAGGACTACAGGGTGCAGTGGGGAAGAAGGGAGAGAATGTGAGTGAAATCAAATGGTCTTAGTTTTATAAAAAAATGTTAGTATATTTTTATGCATTAAACTTATTATATCATTATGTACATATACAGTCTGCATTTATATCTGCATATACACTCACCACCCACTTTATTAGGTATGCCTTGCCTTGCCCCCGGTCAAACCTGCCTTCATGGCATTCTGTTTTCATCTGTTGTAACGAGTGGTTATTTGATTTACTGTTGCTGTTCTATTATCTTGAACCAGTCTGCCCATTCTCCTTTGACCTCTCATAGGAACAAGATATTTTTGTCCACAACCCTGCCGCTCACTGGATATTTTCTCTTTTTGGACCATTCTCTGTAAACCATAGAGATGGTTGTGTGTGACAATCCCAGTAGATCAGCAGTTTCTGAAATACCAGCTGGTCGGCACCAGCAAACATGCTATGTTCAAAGTCACTTAACTCACCTTTCTTTCCTACTCTGGTGCTGGGTTCAGCAACTTCAGCTAATTGTCTTGACCACCTGAATACATGAAAACAAACCCAATTCCAAAAAAGTTGGGACAAAGTACAAATTGTAAAGAAAAAAGGAAAGTTATAATGTGAAAGTTTCAAAATTCCATATTTTATTGTAATAAACTGAGAAAATGCATCGCTTAAAGAAAAAAATGAGGTGATTTTAAAACTATGAAACATTCCCCTTTTCTCTTTACAACAGTCTGTAATTGTTTGGGGCCTGAGGAGACAAGTGCTTAAGTCGAGGGATATGAATGTTAACCCATTTTTGTCTAATGCAGGATTCTAGTTGCTTTGTGATACGCCACATCTGGACTGCAGACTGGCCAGTTCAGTACCCAGACCCTTCTTCTACGTAGTCATGATGCTGTGATTGTTGTATTATGTGGTTTGGCATTATTATGTTGGAAAATGCAAGGTCACTGCATAAGAGACGTTGTCTGGATGGGAGCATATGTTGCTCTAGAACCTGAATATACCTTTCTGCATTGATGGTATTCTTCCAGATGTGTAAGCTGCCCCTGCCACACTCACTAAAGCAACTCCATACCATTAAAAATGCAGGCTTTTGAACTAAGCACTGATAACAACTTGGGTCGTCCTTCTCCTCTTTAGTCCGAATGACACAGCGTCCCTGATTTTCATAAAATAATTGCACATTTGTAGTCTAAGAGCTCGAAGATCACAAGCACCCAGTATGGTTTTCCGGCCTTGACGTTTATGCACAGAGATTCTTCTTTTACTGATGACTGTAGATGATGATATGTTCAAACTCTTTGCAATTTTACACTGTTTAACTCCTTTCTGATATCGCTCCACTATTTGACGGCGCAGAATTTTTGGTGGATTGGTGATCCTCTTCCCATCTTTATTTCCGAGAGCCGCTGCCACTTCAAGATTCTCTTTTTATACCCAGTCACGTTAATGACCTATTGCCAATTGGTCCTCCAGCTGTTCCTTTTTTTGTACCTTTAACTTTTCAAGCCTCTTGTTGCCCTGTCCCAACTTTTTGAGATGTCTTGCTGTCACAAAATTTCAAAAGTGGCGATATTTGGCATAAAATTTCGAAATGTCTTACTTTTGACTTTTTTTATGTTGTCTATGTTTTACTGTGAATACAATATCTGTTTTTGACATTTGTAAGTTATTGCATTTGGTTTTTATTTACAATTTGTACTTTGTCCCAGCTTTTATGGAATATGAGTTGTGGCCATTTGATTGTCTGATTAGATCTTTGTGTTTAAAAGCAATTCAGCCTTGAATTCCTAAGTGGCCGCTGAGCGTATTTGTGTTTATATTGCATTCATACATATTACATATACTGTTTATATTGCACTAAATGCACTGCTCTGTTGTTCCTTGTCCTGTTCATATCATATACACTGCCTGGCCAAAAAAGGTCACCGAAAAAAATGGTTGTTTAAGTCAGACATTCACTTTGGCATAATTTCCACTAATGTCACAATTTATTTATATCCAGAGTTGCATTAATCTTTCCTCTTGTATTGATGAGTCTTCTTTTTCAAGCACATCCCAATGATTCACAATGGGCCAATCCATGTCTGAAAATGATGTCTCCCTAAATCACTGTTTCACAATTTATGCCAGATGAATCCTGCTATCTTGGAATATTCCCATGCCATCAGGGTAAAAATAATTGAAGTAATAACCGGGTCTTTCGGTATATTCACGTAGTCATCTGACCTCATTCTTTGGTTAGAACCCTTGCAGTAATTATCCTGTAGGAGGTTCCTACTGATTTTCTGAGTAAAATCCAGAAGGTGAACTTTTTTGGCCAGACAGTGTAAATTATTCATTATAACTATGTAATACCATCTACACATGCACATTACTGTACTCTGCACACTGACAGTAACATTGAATCTTAATCTAATCTAAACATATTTGTATTTATGTTTCAGGGTCTCCCAGGGATTGATGGCAAAGATGGTACACCTGGCATTCCAGGAATAAAGGTACAGACAATGAAAGTACTACATTTTCTTATTAAGTTAATAATATTCAAAATGACCATTTTTAACAAACTCTCCTAATATATATCTTCTTTAGGGTGCATCAGGCCAGAATGGAAGACCTGGTCCGCCTGGATCGCAGGGCACAGCTGTAAGTACCTGGTATAAAGGTTGAAACCCTAAAACTGGTGGAAAAAACAATCGGTGCACTCTGTCACAATGTTTCCAGGCATACAACTCACCACACTTTTCTATTAACCAATCATAATTCACTGTAAGCCTGGTTGACCCATAGCACCATTGATATGCAGTACAATAGGGTGACTCTGTACAGTTTACCCGTAAGATCCCTCTCCGCATAGTGACACGACATGAAAATGAGCATCTGAAGTTAATATGCTATTATCTCTTGCTCTACTTACTTTTCTGCAACACAGCAGTATCACTCAGTACATGCCCGAGGACAGACATTTTAACTCAGGTCACGTTCTCACAAAGTCACACGGCAATGTTCCCTTCTGCGCTTGTAACAAAAATAACAGCAAAGAAGAGAAGAATATGAAGAAAGAAATAATTAGCCAAGAGTGAAAGCGTCTATACAGTACACTGAGCCAGATTGACCCCTGTTGCCTGATTAGTTGGAATTTATGCCACCTTGAAATTGCTTCCTCTCTCTCTCACACTCTCCCTTTCTTTCTGCAAACAATTCATCATCATGAAATGTGACTCGTTTTCTTGGTGACTGGGAGTAATGGAGCATGCTGGGTATTATCCACATCATCACTGAGCCGAGCACTCAGCCTAATAGAGGCGCTCTCTCAAGAAACACAAGTTATAACTGTCTCTCTCAGGCAACTGCATCTTGCATGAGTGAAACTCTGAGTGCCTCAAATCTCGCCTCTCTGACCTTTTGCTTTTCTTATAGGGTTTGCCTGGAAGCCCTGGCACAAAAGGTGGTGCGGGCAGCAAGGTGAGACAATACTAAAACAGTTATTTCCCCATTAGCTGCAGGCGTTTATTGACACAAAGACAATTTTACACACTGTACTGTCAAGAGAATGTGAAAACCTGAACTCAGTTCTGTTTTTTTGTATGTGTAGGGTGAGACAGGATCTAGAGGTTTGGTAGGAATGCCTGGTCCTCCAGGACCTCAGGTATACATTCCTGCTTGACAACTTATTGTTATTTTTTTACCTACAATTTCTCTTTATTTTTACTGACTCATCTATAATCTTGCTAGGGTGAGCCTGGGCCACCCGGTGAGGCTGGTATGGTGGGAGTTCCTGGGTCAAAGGTGACGAGTTTCTGTACTTCTTTATCAGATCTTTCTGGATATACAGTGATGTGCAAAAGTCTTAGGCTTAACTATTAGTATATTTTCAAACATTAAAGTATTTAAAATCTAAAATTAATAATAAAATAAGCTTAAAATAATTTAGAAAAAGAGTTGTACTAGAATATATAGAGAAAATGAACTATGACCTTTGCACGATAATGCGTACTGTATATAATAATACTGACTAGGCTGCAATTATGTCCACAATTTACAAACAATACTTAGGATTTCTATGATAATGATTTTTTTTAAATCACATTGATTGACCTTCTGTGCCATCACTCTTCTCCTGCAGGGTGACAGGGGTGAGAGGGGACCGGTAGGGCCTCAGGGCATTGTTGGCAATTCTGTAAGTATATTTTCTTTTAAAATAGTGCTTGAAAAGGCAATCTATTGGTATTTCCTTTCCATCTGATTCTTCTTCTTTAGCACATTTACGCATTTAATGCAGCCTGAAACTCTTAAAGTACAGACTCTGTGCAGACACCATTCCATATATAATCACGGCGAGAACTTAGTGTTGGTGAGATTTATGGTTTGTTAAAAAATTAAATGTAACAATTTTTACATTTCACATAAGAATAAATGGGGCAGTTTTCAAACTGCGGAACTCTGCTATTTTCGGGCCCCGGGGCCACCAGGGCTTATGAAGTCATGGAATTATAGACATATTGCACTCATCCATGTCGTTTTGTCACTAATTTTCACTCCATATATTTCAATTGGGGCAACTATGGTGGCTGATGTCAAAGTTTAAAGTGATTTATCTGTTTTTTTTGCTCTGTAACCTTGTGTAGTATCTTGTGTAGTAACTTCCATCTAGATACATAGTTTTATATTGTAGACATGCTTGTCCTTTATGTAGTTTCCAAAGATCTTTACATTTGACATTATATTTTATGAGTTATGAGAATTTGTTTGGCATCAGGCAATAGAAAAGGCTCCATAGAGTTCAATGTTATCACCAATGGGTCGATAAAGTGTCAAGTTAAAGATTTTCTGACTTATAAATAGGTGCAACCTGTGCTTTTCTACAAACAAGTGCATATTAACAGGAGTGAGTGACAGTTAAGAGTGTACAGAGTGTTTATGCACACAAACACACACACACACAATCTGGTTACACACACAAACTGTGTACATAAACAAACACAAAGACACACACACAAACACACCCACACACACACATATAAATCCATCATCGAATCAGAACAAACAGTTTCAATCATTCTTGTAGTTCCTTCAGGAAATGCACATCTAGTTTCAACATGTTCTGCTGTTAGATGTAATAGATTCCTAAATCTATTACATCTAAATCTAGATTCCTTACTTTGACTATTTTAGGGAAATAAAGGAGAAAGAGGGCCACCCGGAATACCGGGACCTCAAGGTCTTACTGGAACCAAAGGTGATAAGGTAAGTGACCTCATCATGCATCTTCACATAGTGACAGATGGTGCAGTTTAATGTTATAGCCATGCAGTGGCACTATTGCCTCATGTATGCACCGTGTTGTGCCCTGCCTTTTTACACTAGATGATATTCCTTTTACTTCTGGGTAATTTATGCCCTGGTTTGTCAAATAATTCGCATCCTCAAAGATGAAATATCTGCCTATGGACACTTTAATGTTTGTTGTCCTTTTATCTGTAATATACTGGCCATTTAATGCAAGCTATTGGGCATTGCCACTGATAATTTAGAGTGGTATCCGGTTAAACAAAGACATTGTACACAATAGAAAGCTTCTCCCTGAGCCATTACCGCTCATGATGGATGTCCAATCTGCTCTAACGTCTTTCTATAGGGATTCCAAGGCAAAGTGGGGGCGAAGGGAGACTTTGTAAGTAAAAGCTCAAATAAATACTTTAGCCTGGTTATACAGAATAATGGCAATCCTGCATGATTAAAGACATTGCAGCACTGAGCAGTTAAAAGGGAATTTATGAGTGTTTGTTGTGATATAGGGCGATCCAGGGGTAGAGGGGTTGGCTGGAGAAAAAGGAGAAAAGGTAAAAGCACTATATACATGATCAATTGAAAGAAAAGGAATAGATAAAACAGTCATACAACAATAACCTTCTTTGTCTTAACAGGGGCTGTCTGGCGAACCCGGCCCAAAAGGACAGGTACACAGAATGCTACATAAAAACATTTATCAACATTTATATCAATGTAACTTCCTGTGTATGAATTTACAACAAATTCTAAAGGCAACCACATGGAACATGTCCTTCACCCCAATATACAGTGAATAAACCTGGATTAGGAACACCTTCTTGATTAATCCAACATACAGACATCAAGGAAAAGACTCCACAAGGTCCATACAAAGTCGACCTATGCCCACTTCCAGTTTGCCTCACTTGTCAAGTAATAATAATAATTCAGCCCTGGAGAATCAATCCCCAGATGTTAACACTTCCTGCATTTTCCAGCAGCTAAATCCATTTAGCATCTCAGGCTTTATATTTATTGCGGGGCAGGTGTAGGCTTGCGACCAGAAGGTCCCTGGTTTGATTCCCGATACCACCAAGTCATGATAAAGCTGAAGTACCGTTGGGCATGGAATCTAACCTTCAGTTGCTCCCCGGACACTGTGAAGGCTACTAAATTCTCAGAGCACATGTGCTTACTTTAATAGTGTGCGTGTATATATGTGTGTTTCACTGCACGTATGGGTTGAATGCAAAGAGAACAATTCCTGTTTTTCAATGAATTCAACGAATACACCAAATGCTCAGCCATGGTATAAAAATACTCACATTAAGAGCTATAGTAGATAATTGCAGTAGGGTTGTTACTATAAATGTGTGCAGATCCCCAATATTTGTTTTGCTCCCATCCCAAAGGTTTGCCAACAATTCATGTTATTTCTTTACAGCCATTGCTTTGCAATAGTCGGCTACACAGATGTGCTTTGTGGGTAAGGGATAAGCAGACAGATCATGCCAATCTCTCGTCGACCTGATACAGCCTCGGGGAGTAGAATCCCTGCTAGTAACAGTACTGGATTATTCCAGTAGTGTGCACTCTTATTTATAGAATTATCCAAGCTACTTGCCAACAACTACAGCATTTACTGGATTAATAAATAACCAGATTACCGTTAAAACAATTCACATATGTGTAACACTTCAGTTCTCACTGTTTTCACTGGTTATAGCAGTCGTAACCAGTTATTCCTTCTCCAGCCTGTATGACTGTCACATTACACACTGTCGCAAAGCACAGAAGTGGTGACTCCTTCCATAACGTACTGTCTCTTTAATCACATTTACATTTGCAGTATTTAGCAGACGCCCTTAACAGAGCAACTTAGAATAAAGTGCTTTAAGATAATATCAGTAATCTATTTCATATAACAGATTATAATCTTTTTTTTTGAAACAACTTGGTTTCTTTTATTATCAGCCTTTGTATTATATACAGTAGATCATTTGTCATGCAAGTCTCTGAAGCTTCACAGGAAAAAAGCACACTAAACAATTCTTTCAAATATAGCCGTGCATATGCATGTTAAGCTAACTGGTATCTCTAAAGTGGCCCTTAATGTGTTAATGTGTGTGTGTGTGTGTGCCTTATGATGGACTGATACCCTGTCTAAGATTGTTCCGCCCCAGTGTTGCCAGGTGGGCACGGGCTGGCCCATAACCCCGTGCAGATTAAACAGAATATAATGAATGATTATAGTCATAAATACTGACTCTAGAAATTATAGTCATGAATACTGTTGAAACTGCCATTTAGAGAAAATTAAACAACATGTTTGAACCTATCAGTGTGGCATTAGATAATTGGTTAAAATTTTGGACTGCTAATTCTAAGGTCATGAGTTTAAATTCTGCCAAGCTGCTTCTGGTGGGTCTCTGAGCAAAGCCCTTCCATGTTAAACCTGGATAGGTACAGGGGTTAGAGAGTGAAACTGAAACACCTGGTTTTAGACCACAATAATTTATTAGTATGGTGTAAGGCCTCCTTTTGCGTCAATTCGTCTTGGGAATGACACATACAAGTCTTGCACAGTGGTAAGAGGGATTTTAAGCCATTCTTATTGCAGGATAGTGGCCAGGTCACTACGTGATGCTGGTGGAGGAAAACGTTTTCTGACTTGCTCCTCCAAATCACCCCAAAGTGCCTCTTGATACATCACAACGACTTGCTGTCTTGGTCACAGATGCACCAGCAAGACATGCACCAACAATTTGTCCTCTTTTGAATGTCACCCATAATGTTGTGTGCATTGCAATATTTTGAGCAAAACTGTGCTCTTACCCTGCTAATTGAACCTTCACACTCTGCTCTTACTGGTGCAATGTGCAATTATTGAAGATTGTCCACCAAACTTGTCCAATTTAGCCATGAAACCTTCCACACTAAAATAGCAGGTGTTTCAGTTTCATTGTCTAACCCCTGTACATACTGTCACAAACAATTCCAGTAATATGAAATGGTGATTCTGTTGCTGATTGAATGTTTATTATATACAAGTTTAATAACAAATGCCATGATTATCTGAAAAGTTCTCTTAAAGCCCAAAGGTTATTAAGATGCACTTCAGTTGAAACAATCTTTATATGTATAATGTGCCCTTTTTATTAGTGTTTATTCAAGGGACTTTAAAACAGATAGATTAAAAAGTGGTGGGTCTCTAAAATCTCTTTTACAGTTGTAGGGGAATATGGTAAAAGTATTAATATTCAACAGTTACATATAAATATATAAACCAGCCATTAAAGAGCACAAGCTAGTGTATTTCTAGTGCCTGTCCCAAGCCAAGGTACATGGTGAGGGTTACGTCAGGGAGGGCATCCGGTGAAAAACATCTGCTATATAAACTATGCAAATGAATCAATGTTACTTCATATTCGATCGGCCGCGGCCCAGATTAACAATGTCTGCCAGTACTGGTGGCAAACAGGGTACTGGCGGAAATTGGGCTACTGTTTGCTGAAGATGACAAGGAGGGAAGCGTGTGAGTAGAGAGAACAGGAGAGTCAAGAGTGTAGGATTAAGGGAAGCAACCTGAATGTAGGGACAATGACAGGAAAAGGTAGAGAACTTGCTGACATGATGGAGAGAAGAAAGGTAGATATTTTGTGTGTGCAGAAGACAAAGTAGAAGGGAAGTAACACTGGTGCAGGTTTTAAACTGTTTTATCATAGTGTGGATAGGAGAAATGGAGTCAGGGTGGTTCTGAAGGAGGACTATGTAAAGAGTGTTGTTGAGGTGAAAAGGGTGTCAGATAGGGTGATGAGTTTGAAGTTAGAAATTGTGGGTTTAATGGTGAATGTTGTCAGTGGCTGTGCATCACAAGTTGGATGTGAGTTGGAGGAGAAATAGATATTCTGGAGGGAGCTAGATGAAGTGATAAAGAGCATTCCCAGAGAGGAGAGAGTGGTGATTGGTGCAGATATCAAAGGGCATTTGATAAAGGAAACAAAAGAGACAAGGAGGTGATGGGCAAGTTTGGTGTTAAGGAAATTAAGTGTATGTCTGCTGTCCCAATTTTCATGCCCCAAATTCCCACACTGCAATTAAAATTTAAAATAAAAAAATACTTGTTTTAGGCTAATTACTTATTTATTATCTACAGCATATTTTTCTTAACAAGACGTTTTATGTTTTAAATGTATGCTAGTTTTAAGAATTCTAGTCAAGCAAAAATTGCATAGCCCATTAGCAGATTTTTTTCCCTAATATAAGACAATTTGATTAAATGTAAAAATGTTGGCTTGTTTTGTACTAGGGCAGTTTTTGCAGTGCATTGACTAAACATTGTGCAGATACGCAATTTTAAAATGATCATAATTGTTTATAGCCCAACCTGTCATGTCAGATTACAGATTAAGTTACAATCATAGGCCCCACCTCCTCAAATTTTCCCATAGACCTCTACAATTAGAATATCATGAAAAAGTTTATTTATTTCCACAATTCCAATTAAAAAGTACAACTTGTATATTGTATGCATTTGTTACACAGAGATTCATATATTTCCAGTGTTTATTTCTTTTAACTCGTTGATTTATAACTCACAACTGATAAAAAACCCAAAGAAAATTATAATATTGTGAAAAGGTTTAATATTGAAAACACCTGGTGCCACACTCTGATCAGCTAATTAACTTAACACCAGCAACACCTGAGCAGCCATTAGCAGTCCTCCGATAAACCTTTAAGATCAGTGGTTATGTCCGTTAACTTCTGCCTGAGTAAGAGTGTATTTTGGAGTTGACACATTTGAGTGTGTCTGATGGCATCAATTTTCCAATTGGTAAACTAAGCGGTGGTAGGTATGTTTTTCCGACAAACCATGCTCGGATTTAGTTTATCCAATAGCTTCAGCGTGTGTAATCGGCAATTGGTGATGAGGAGTCCTGGCTGCTCCCTCAATACGATTCCTGAGCTCGGTCTAGGTTTGACAATATCTGGCTGAACCAGCAGAGTCATCCTGGTGAAAAAAAGTGAAAGAAAGTTGAATTTGTCTCATGGATGGAGGCATATTGTTGTAAGGATCACCTCCACTAAGTTATTAGATCACTACTACACTACTACTGTGGTATCTTATGAGAGTACATGGTTATTCATGTATTTCTGCTTGAGATTATTATGTATTACTATTTTAAATCTAGATAACAATGATAGAGGTAGAAACAAGCAAACATTCATTATATACATTTAGAAGATGAAAGGACGAAAACCCGATTAAAAATCTTCTAGCAGATGGTTGGAATTTAAGAAGTCAAGCAGCTGGGATGCCACACCTCGTTCTACAATCTTAGATATAAATGGAAGATTTGAAATAGGTCTAAAGTTATTGAGGTCAGTGATATAAAGATCCGGCTTCTTGATAATAGGGGTTATTGCAGCAAGTTTCCATGATGGTGGAACATAGCCAGCAGAGAGTGATAAATTGACTATGTGGCAGATAGGGGTAGCAAAAGCATCTACATAGGATCTAAATGAGTGGATGACTTTGACTTAGTAAAGATCAGTGAGACCTCAGCAGAGTCAAAAGGTTGGAACCAGACACCAGGGAAGGATGGAATGTGACAGATGCAGGCGCACACTGGAGCCCCTTATAGATTGTTTACACCAATAGATTGTTACCACCGAAGAAGTTGAGGAAGGCCTCGCACAAACCAATTATTGAGGGGGAAAGTGAGCTAATACCCATCAGTACTTCACTGAATCGTGCACTGAACTTTGAGGTTGGCGCACTGACAGTCTCATGCACAGCGTACTCTCAGCCGGAAACCAGAACCGGAAAGCCAAATAATTCCATGCCACTACATTGTTCTAGTGTTCAGTGTGTAGTACACTACAGAGTTCCAGGGATCAGTGTGTAGTACACTACAGTGTTGCAGTCTTAAGTGTGTAGTACACTACAAAGTTCGAGTGTTCGGTGTGTAGTACACTACAGTGTTATAGTGTTCAGTGTGTAGTACACTACAGTGTTCTAGTATTCAGTGTGTAGTACAATAAAAAGTTCCTGTGTTCAGTGTGTAGTACACTACAGTGTTCCAGTGTTCAGTGTGTAGTACACTACAGTGTTCCAGTGTTCAGTGTGTAGTACAATAGAGTGTTTGACTGTTCAATAATATCTGTAAAAGTTGATATTGTTCAAAGTATAAAGTAAAGGTCAGAGGTCAAAGGTCAGAGGAAGTGAAGCTAAATGTTAGAGTTAAAATCATTTCTCACTTATACAGAATTGAAACTGCTGAAATCTGACCTGTTAAACTTCTGTAAAAGCTCTCGGCCTGTGTGTGTAGTGTGTAGTGTTGGATAGAGAGAAAGTGTGTGTGTGTGTGACTGTGTGTTAAGGCATCACGCTGTGCAGGGTCTGATAGGAAAGTGAAGACCTCCGGCCTCCTACTAGCAAACACAAACACACAAACACAACAAATTAACCCTGAGAGACTTTGTGAACTCTTCCTGAACATCTGATTGATTAGACTGTTGGAGTGGGAGGATCTCAGTGACCAGCTAAAAATACACAAACATGCCTTCTTATCTTCTTAAACTGTACCAGCTACAGGGGTGTGTGTGTGTGTGTGTGTGTGTGATTAAATGATGTAATTGAACTGAATTACTCTGAAATGTATAAACGTTATCTCAGTTCGGAGGGTCAGAACGACTGAAATAAAAAACTCTGATTTGTTTTCCATCCACAGTTCTGTACTTAATGAGGTCACAAGGTCCAACATGAGGTCATACTGTTGTCTGGATACTAATAATTTTAATAATAATAATAAAACACTCTGGAAAAGAATTGTAGGAAAAAGATACCTGTGATGTAGAAGTTTATGGAAATGTTTTGTCATATTTGCTCTTATTATTAATAGTTATTTAAATTCTTTATCTGGAGAATCATTAATCTGAAACAAACACACACAGAGGGATTTACCTGAACACACCTCATTTCAGGAAGACCACACCCATCAGTGTTGTTATATTCACTAGCACTGATGTTATTTAAACAATGCAGGTGGAAGGTGTTAAAAAATAGACTGATGTTGAAGTGTAAGATAGTAATGAGCTTTGCGACGTGTCTGGAACACGGTGTAAGATAGAGACGTATACTTTATACCAACACTAATCCACTTAATAATCCATTTCTCCTTTATTTCCTCACAAAAATAGAAAAAGGAACATTTTTAATCAAAAAGGACAGAAAAAAATCAGAGAGAAGAGGAGTGTAAAGAATAAGAATAGAGTGAAGAAGTAGAAGTGTGTGAAGAAGAGGAGTGTGAAGTGGTAAGAGAAACTGAGGAACATCATCATAAGAATGGATGAGAAGGTCAAAGCTTTTTCACTTCATCTGTAGAAAATCATAGTACAAAGAGAAAGAGAACAAGAAAGAAACTAAGAGAGAGAGAGAGAGAGAGAGAGAGAAAGAGAGAGAGAAATAGATTTATATAATGTTATATAATCTGCTATAAATTTAATGCCAATATTTTAAATTTAATCTCTTCCTAATGATTATAACAAAGTGTAAAGTGAGACCAAATGTAGAGTGAGACCGGGTGTAGAGTGATACCGGGGGTAGAGTGAGACTGGGTGTAGAGTGAGACTGGGTGTAGAGTGATACCGGGTGTAGAGTGAGCCTGGGTGTAGAGTGATACCGGGTGTAGAGTGAGACTGGGTGTAGCGTGATACCGGGTGTAGAGTGATACCGGGTGTAGAGTGAGACTGGGTGTAGAGTGAGACTGGGTGTAGAGTGAGACCAGGTGTAGAGTGAGACTGGGTGTAGAGTGATACCGGGTGTAGAGTGAGCCTGGGTGTAGAGTGATACCGGGTGTAGAG
>JAOUQT010000011.1:9352016-9364218 GCA_025769995.1 Xyliphius kryptos | reverse complement strand
TATATAAGACTGCAATATAATGTATTTAAAATGGGGGTAGGGGTGGATGGGGATAGATGAGGGGTGTACTGGTGCGTCTCTTTAGCAGAGCCTATCTCTCTCCTGGGAGATAAAGATCAGTAAGAACAGCAGGAGCCCTACAGCAGCGCCGGCACACGCCAGCTGGAGTGCTACGCGGGCAGTAGGGGCACATGTGAACTAAAGCAAGTCATAAATAGCTGACACTTATAGTGGAAGGCCATAATTAAAACAAAATCTACCACCCGTTGAGTCAGTAAGTCCTGTTCCGAGCCCAGGCTGTTAATGTATACTGACTGAAACGAGCTAAAGCTTGGCGCAATGAGAGCTGGATGAAACAGGTCATTTCTTTACTCTCCTACCACAACAAATGCACTTACTTATCCTTCCCAGAAATGTCACATATACATGTGCACATGGAGTTAGAGTTAGATTAACTCTTTAAAGACTCTATGTCTAAATTTGTGGGGTTGGATATTCTTTTTTTTTTTTTACATAAAAATGTTTTAACCATATTTTATGGAGCCATTTGAATTCATTAGGACATTCTTGCTGTTTAATTCACCCAAAACCAGGCAAACTGCTTTCCCTCGCTGAGCCATAAGATATTGCGAGCCGATGCAGCTGAAGTGCGAAACAGACTGACAGGAGATGTTTAGTATGCTAATTTGAAGCACAGCTCAGTTATTGCATATGAGCGACAAAACAGTCAGGAAACCAGTGAGCCCCTGAAGATCGTCTCTGCATAATAACATACAAATCATTCTGCTGTCAGCCTATTATCTCAATCTTCTATCTCGAATGTCGTTCACACTCATTCTGCTACGGCTCTATATTCATCTATCCGTTCGGCGTTTATTCTGGCTTACAGCGCAGGTCAAAGGTCAGTTGTTGTGTATGTAAGAGCTTCCATATTAAATCTGAACTAACGTAGCACATATGGCCGTTCATTTTCTAAAGACAGGATCAAAGGTTTATTCTGGCTTGGGTTTTGAGACTTACTTTTTCCGCCAAGTCTTTGGATCCATGGATGGGCTGTAATAAAAAAAAAAGGTATTCAGGATCATTTTAAACTTCATTTTGTCTATACTTAGTAAACACTTGGCACTGAAAGATCACTGGATTAAAAATACCTCATAGGCGTTATATGATAACTGATAAAATCCACAAATTGGTCATTACATCACAAATACTCTAATAAAAGGTGTTGATCTATCCAATGTACAGCAAAAGGCAACATTTACCAGTAATGTGTAAACAGAGAATTTTGACCTCAGACAGCTGAAGCCCGAAGGTGTGGTGCCAGTGTTTGAGCAACCCGCAGGGCTTATGTGATGTTCCTATACCGCTGTTTCACGGGTGTACCAAGAGTAAAGGAATAAACATCTATGCAATTGTCTCAAAGTGTTTATAAGTCTACATGTGGAGACAAGCATCACGATTAAAAGAAAAACTGGCAGATTTGCTGCAGTGGGCATGGAAAAACTTGTCCATGGTGTGCGATGAACCAAACAGACATTCGCCTGGTTTTTAGAATCCAGTGATCGTTCAGTGTGACATAAAATGTATACTCTTTTGAAATAAAGTAGCAGCAGTGCAGGTCGAGAGCTTGTGTTCATGTTCACATCATTGCTTTTGATTTATAAAACATGTGATCAGTGACTTTGACAGTCGTATAAGTGGTAGGTATAAGATAGGATGGTTTGAATATTTTAGTAACTGCAGATCTCCTAAGACTATTGCACATAATAGTCTCTAAAATTGTGATTAGAACAAAAACAAACATGCCTTTTTATTGAACCAGGTCAAATAAGTCAGACTAGTTTATGCCCATCTTAATCACCACTCTTTAAGACTAAATAAAAAATAAATTTACAAAATATTAAATATTCAGAAACTGTACAACTGTGCAGAGAGATTTTAAATTGATTTTGACATGCTTTTCTGCACAATATGGTTGTACAGTGCTATATTAGATACCATCGCTTTTAGGTGCTTAAATTTTAAGCACCATCGATTACAGTGCTTAAAATTGATTAAAATCTAAGAAAAGCCCATTTTTAAAAGTATAAAAGACACGACAGGTATTTAAATATTTTCCCGTCCTGGGTTTTCTACAAACTATGGTTGTAAAAAGTGCTATTTTTGTCGCTCTTCTTTCAGATCAAAACAGGTTGGATATTAAAAAGCGAAATAGAAGAAAAATAGATAAAAATGAAAGGAGCTGAGGATAGAAAAAGAAATGACATGTTTTATATCTTTACCTGTCTCGTTTTAACATGCTTTACTACACATTGTGGTGACTTTATTTTACAATAGCTTTTCTGTCAGTTCAAACGTCTCTGGAGTTCAAATGTATAATAAATAGAAGATAAATAAAAAAAAGGAAACCAGAAAAGGAAATAAAATCGGATGAAGAGTGAGAAACTGCAGTGTGTGTGCTAGAGGATATCTTGATAGTATCTCAATGCTGGCTGCTGTTTATGTCCTAAGGGGAATAACTAGCTTGGCCAATAGACATTATATTTTCAAGGAAGAGAGATTTGCTAAATGTATCTGAAATGTTACTTAATTTTCTTTTTCTACCATAGGATGTGTTTATAAAACTAAAGTCATACAGAAAACAGTGAGGTGCGGTAAAAAGACAGAGTGGGAAATAAAGCTGAGCACCTAATCTCCAGTTCTGCCTGCAGGACCAAGCAACATATTAAGATCCAAGTAAAAACACACACACACACACAAGCACACACATTCTGCAGCAGAATGCAAGTAGTACACACAGCTCCAGGCATGCACAAGACGGAAAACCATAACAGTGATGGTTTGTGAACACACAAGAGCGGCATGAAGGCATAAATAATGCATGGCTTTTTGTTGTCAGCTGCGATGATCTCACACGAGCCAAGACGTCGCTGGGAATACATCAGTCACCAACACGCTTCATGCATCTCATTAACCACAGAAACAAGTGTTTTTGTGGACTTCATGTGTTGTGCAGCACCAAATGCTATATTATATAGTAGCACTCAGGTCAGGAACAATAGCGCTCATACACTATACTGCCAAAAATATTTGCTCACCTGCCTTGACTCACGTATGAGCTAATCCACTTGGTTCAATATGACGTTGGTCCACCCTTTGCAACTAGAATAGTTTAAACTCTTCTGGGAAGGGTGTCCACAAGGTTTAGGAGTGTGTTTATGGGAATTTCTGACCATTCTTCCAGAAGTGCATATGTAAGGTTACACACTGATGTTGGATGAGAAAGCCTGGCTCTCACTCCCCGCTCTAATTCATCCCAAATATATTCTATCAGGTTAAGTTCAGGACTTTGTGCAGGCCAGTCAAGTTAATTCACACCACACTCTGTCATCCATGTCTTTATTGACCTTGTTGTGTTCACTGGTGCACAATCATGTTGGAAGAGGAAGGGGCTAGCTCTAAACTGTTTCTACAAAGCTGGGAGCATGGAACTGTAAAAAATGTCTTGGTATAGTGAAGCATTCATAGTAACATTTACTGGAACAAAGAAGCCAAGCCCAACTCCTGAAAAACAACCCCACACTATAATCCCACTACCACCAAACTTTACACTTGGCACAATGCAGTGAGACCGTTCTCCTAGCAAACGCTAAACCCAGACTCGTCCATCAGATTGCCAGATCGAAAAGCGCGATTCCAACGCGCTACAGTCCAGTGGCGGCGTGCTTTACACCACTGCATCCAAGGCTTTGCATTGCACTTAGTGATGTATGGCTTGGATGCAGCTGCTTGACCATAGGACCCCATTCCATGAAGCTCTCTGCACATTATTCTTGACCTAATCTAAAAGCCACATAAAGTTTGGAGGTCTGTAGTGATCGAGAAGGATGGCGAACACTTCGTACTATTTATCAGTTTATGTGGCGTACCACCTCGTAGCTAAGTTGCTGTCGTTTCCAAACACTTCCATTTTATTATAATACAGCTAACAGATGACTGTAGAATATTTAGGAGTGAGGAAATTTCACCAGTGGATTTGTTACACAGGTGGCATACTATCACAGTTCCACACTGAAATTCACTGAGCTTCTGAGAGTGACCCATTCTATCACAAATGTTTTTTAAAGCCTGCATGTCCAAGTGCTTGATTTTATACCCCTGTGTCCATGGAAGTGATTGGTGTAAGGGAATACCTGATTGCCATAATTTGAATGACTTAAAAACTTCTGGCAATATAGTGTATGTGAATGTGTGTGTGTGCATGCATTCAGTTCAGAAGCAGCCAAGGCATCCACAGGACCGTTTCCATTTAATAAATTGGCAACATATACACTTCACTTTCCAGCAGAAGTGAAATTAACACTAATATACAATAGTGACTGGAAATGAGCTCTACACACAAGAGAAAACCCCAAACAATCACAAACATACACACACACAAAGCACGTGCACATTGCCATAAAATAAATTGCTTCTTTCATTACATTTCTACATTCTCTCCAGCTCAGGGATCAGTTCCATTCATACAGGGCCATGGTTTAGCACAGTCTGGAGATTATTTTTTATACCGAGTTCAATCATTGGTCTTTGAACAGGAAAATAACCAAACTTTGCTAGATCCCCCTCCCGTACTTTCTAGCAAAATTGTTCCATATTAATCCCAAAATAAAAAGCCATTGAGTAACACGTGCGTAAACGAGAATAAATAATTTTTTAATTACTATTATAGATACCTGTAGGGAAACTCTTTCTCTGCATTTAACCCATCCAGGGGTGAACACACAGAGCAGTGTGGTTCATTAAGGTTCCCCCTGGCAGCAGTTGGGGGCTGGGTGCTTTGCTAGCCTAGAGTGGGGATTGAACAGGTGATCTTTTGGTCCCAGACCTCTACCAAATCCATTTATTGTATGTCAAAAGATCTAGTTTTAATGCAGAAAGCAGTGAGTATAATATTATATATTTTTACAATGAACAAGTCCAAGATTAGGAACACCTGGCTAATAGGCTGGTCAAAATTATTGCTTATAACAGCAGATCAGGAAACCGACTCTACATGGTGGTGAACATAGACTATTCACAAGTCAATCCACTGCCACTACAGCTCTGTTAGATCACCTCTAGTTTGATGCATTCCTCATGGATCAACTAAATTTGGCCACTCTGTGATCCTCAGCTTTAATGTCAATGGTGCAAGTGCAAGCTGTTGCTGAAACACTGGAACCAAACCTCCAGGCTCTAACTGTCTGTCCACAGTCAATGTCAATGTCAATCATGTTACTCTCATTATAGAAAAGATCAACACCTTATATAGAAACTGACTGTGGGAACTTAATTAGTGATCACATACCTGAGGAGATTACATACTGGACTATATTATCACTATAAAGCATCACTAAAACTACTAGACAGTCTGTGGTGCACTGTATCATTGCTGGATTAAACAAGACATGATGTTCCAGATGTGCTCGATCGGATTCAGGTCTGGAAAATGGGCAGGCCAATCCATTTCATCAATGCTTTTATCATACAGGATTTGCTGACACAATTCAATCACAAGAGGCCTAGCATTGCCAGGCATCAAAAGGAACCCAGGTCACACTGCACCAGTATATGGTCTCACAATAGGTCTGAGGATCTCATCCCGGTATATAATGGCAGTCAGGGTACCTCTGACTAGAACATGGAGGGCTGGGTATCCCCTCAAAGAAATGCGTGCCCACACCATTTCTGACACACTGCCAAATGTGCCAAATGTAAATGTGCCCTCATTTGTGAAGAGCATCGGGCATCAATGGCAAATATGCCAATCTTAGTGTTCTCTGGCATATGTCAAGGCCCACATGTTGGACCCTCATACCACCCTTATGGAAACTGTTTCGGACAGTTTGAGCAGAAACATGCATATTAGTAGCCTGCTCAGGGGCATTTTGCACTGCTCTGGCAGTGCTCCACCTGTTCCTCTTTGCAGAAAAAAAGAAGGTAGCGGTCCTGCTACTGGGTTGTTGCCCTCCTATGGGCCCCTAAACATCTCTTGGTGTCTCCTCTGGTTTGTCTCTCTAGTATCTGCTCTTGACACTGTGATGACAGACACGGTAAATCTTCTTGACACAGCTCACATTGATGTGACATCCTGGATGAGCTGAATTACCTGAGCAACTTCTGTGGGTTGTATTGCTACCTCTAGAGGTGAGAAATGGTCTGTGTCCAACTTGCAGAACCACCACTTGTATAGGGTGGTCATGCTAATTGCTTTTTATTTATACCTGTTGTCTGTTTTATTTACACAGGAGCAGGTGAAATTGATTCACAATCAGCGTTGCTTCATAACGACTTTAATAGCAGCCGTCAGTTCATCTGCATTGTTGGGTTTGGTGCCCCTCATCTTCCTCTTGACAATATCCCATAGATTTTCTATGGGGTTTAGGTCAGGCGAGTTTGCTGGCCAATCAAGCAGAGTTATACTATGGTTAATAAACCATGTATTTTTACTTTTGTCAATGTGGTCAGGTGCCAAGACCTGACGTACAGTAAAATTTCCATCACCAAAAAGCTTGTCGGGAGAGGAAAGCATGGAGTGCTCTAAAATTTGCTGGTAGATGGATGCACTGACTTTGGTCTTGATATAACACAGTGAACCTACACTAGCAGATGATATGACTCCCCAAATCTTTACTGATTGTGGAAACTTCACTCTAGATTTTAAGCAGCTTTAATTGTGTGCCTCTTCACTCTTCCTCCAGACTCTAGGACCTTGATTTTCAAATGAAATGCAAAATTTACTTTCATCTAAAAAGAACTTATTGGACCAATGAGCAACAGTGCAGTTATTTTTCTCCTTAGCCCAGGTTTTCCCCATGATTGTGACTAAGGGACCATTTTAAACACTTAGGAAGACTTTGCAGGTGTTTTATGTTAAATATTCAAATTTTCTGAGATAATTATTTTGGGTCTTATTGGTTGTAAGACATAATCAGCAGTCACAGAAATAAACACTTAATAGATTACTGTGAATCTATACAATGTACAGTGGATATTTAAAGTCCACACATCCCGGTTCAAATGGCAAGTTTTTTGATGTAAAAAAATGTAAGCAAGACAAATATTTTCACAACTTTGTTCACCTTTAATGTGACATATAACCTGTACAATGCAATTGAAAAACAAACTTAAACTTTTCAGGGAGGTGAAGTAAAAATAAACAACTGAGATAATGTGGTTGCATAAGCGTGCACACATTTTTAGAACTGGGGGTGTGGCTGTATTAGGGTTTTAACCAATTACACTCAATCTCAAGTCAAATTGGAGTCAGCAAACACCTATCACCAATAAAAGTGCCTCTGATCAACCCCAAATAAAGTTCAGCTGTTCTAGTAGGCTTATCCATTTTTGTAGCCACATCATCCAGCACAAGCCATGGTCCGCAAAGAGCTGCAGAAAACATGGCACAACAGTGACATTACCAAGAACAGGACGTCCATCTAAAATTGTTAATAAGACAAGATGAAAACTGGTCAGGGAGGCTACCAAGAGGCCTACAGCAACACTGAAGGAGCTGCAAGAATTTCTGGCAAGAAGTAGCTGTGCAGTACATGTGACAACAATCTCCCGTCTTCTTCATATGTCTGGGCTATGGGGTAGGGTGGCAAAAAACATCCAAGCCTGGATTAATTTTGCAAAAAGGCATCTGGAATCTCATGTGGGAAAATGTGTTATGGTCTGATGAAACCAAGGTTGAACTTTTTGGACATAATTCCAAAAGGTATATTTGGCACAAAATCAACACTGCTGATCACTAAATGAACACCATGCCTACAGTGAAGCATGGTGGTGGCAGCATCATGCAGCATCAATATTGCCACATCATTATGTGCCACGCTGATAGGCTCTTATCCAAAGTGCTATAATAAAAACCAAAGCTGCTGCAACAAAATATTAGTTTAAGGGTGTGCATATTTATGCAACCAGGATATTGTAAGTTTTTTATTTTATGTGTTTCTGCTTTAAAAGTTCCAGTTTTTCAAATTGCATTGTACAGGTTATAGGTCACAGTGAAGGTTGACAAAATTGTAAAAATATTTGTCTTGGTGTGTAGACTTTTTATATCCACTGTATGCGTTTCACTGTTTGAGAAATTCCATTTGTTTCAGAAAATTATTAAAAACTAAGATTTATTGTTCTGTTTTATACTAATGTTTGTTTTTGGTTTACTACATACTTTAAATACAGGGCTAATAGTGGTGTTGCCTTACAGCAAGCAGTACCCGGGTCCGGTCCCTGGCGGTGCAACCCGGGAAATTTCTGTGTGGAGTTTTCATGTTCTCTGGGTATTACGGGTTCCTCCCACAGTCCAATGATATGCACTATATAAATTGGAGATGCTAAATTGTCATTTACTTGTGTATAGATATATGACTTGTGTATAAGATCAATGCTGAAGATGATGTTAATAATAAATAAACGATAAACATAAGTACAATGAACGTTTTTACAATTACAATTAAAGGTTCTGATCCTGTCAAATTTACTAAAAAACACCTCAATAGAATTGGAAAAAACTGAAGATTATATTACATTTTATACCCTGACCTGTTTAAAAGCATAGGAAAGCAAACAACAAAAATCGGTTTAACTGTAATTTAGTGCATTTTACTAGCTTTATGCTAAAGAACATTAAACATATGTAAGGACCAGAACTTTGCATTGCCAGTGTTATCACTGTATTTTATTATGATGATTGCTCCTGCTTTGAGAAAAGAACATTTTGTTTATTTATTATAGGAAATAATAAAAAAATATATTTTTATTTTAAAACATGAAATGTAGAGATATATTTGCCAAAAAAGAATACATTTTAATAAATATTATAATTATAATATTTATTATAATATTTTAATACAATTTAATTTTGTATTTATTTAAACTATTTTTGCTTAATCGAAACAACCCAACTGCAGTTTGATTGAAATTACCTGGTGCCTATAAATTAAATATATAATTTAGTGTCAAATATTATCTGCACCCCAATCATGTAAAAGCGGTCTTATCAGTGATTTCTGTATGATTTTGCTATCTCCCGAATCACTGCTGTGCAGGTATGAACAAGTTCTGTCATTTACACTGTGACACTGTGGCTGCAAGAAAATAATGGCTTCCCAATTGTGATTAGCACAAAAGAAGCGCAGTGTGCAGTGATCTGTTTCTTTTCTGAGGGTGTGTCTTGTCACAATATTTATTGCAGATTTTGAGAGCAGTATAGAAAAAGTGCTTTGTCATGAAGTACTGTATGGATGGATATAGAACTTGAAAGAAGGTCACACAACTTAAGAAAAAGATGGACAGGCACCCACATCCATGACTGATGACAACATGTTTGTTGTTTGATGGATAGATAAGTGAATGTTTGCTCCCATGAAAGAAGCAGTATGTGGGTAGGGGTTCATATCTGATGAAGAGGTGAAGACAGTGGTGCATTTGTGGCTCTCTGTTCAGACTATAAATATTTTCATCAGGAAATTACTAAACATTGTTAACTGATGGACATAGTGTATTGTAAAGCAGGGAGATTATGTCAAAAATGATGTATTTGTTTTTTTAAATATGGTTGATTAAAATAAATTCTACAGCCAGAGTGTGGATATTTTAATAAAACATGACAGGAAAAATAATTATGATTTGTGGTTGGTGGCTTCCACACTCAATGTGCTAATGCAAACACCAGGTTGTTGAACCATGTGCAGGTATATTAACAATGTTTCCAGAATGCAACATATGAACTAGCAAAACACAAACGACACGTAGCAAACTTAATGTTGCTTGGCAAATATGACTGCATGGCAAAGAAAATTACGCACAACGAACAGATAGAAATGTGAGAACATAATTAGTTGTCTGTAGTTTTATGTAATGATGTTTAGAAAAGCGCTTCCTCATTTCTAGCAAGCATAGCAATGACGTCCAGCCATGCTGCATTTTAAAAACTTGAGTCCAGTTCTGTAGAACCCAGCATGCTGTCCTGAGTGCAAAACCAATTTTTAAAACTTCACCAAATGTAAAATCTTTAGGACAATGATGCTATTACCTGATGCAGACCAAACATATACAGCATACATGACTAAACTATTCATTGTTTTTTTCAGAAATCAATGGAGACAATGTTAGTTCCTTAGTAACTTAGTAACCTACCATAGTAATATGTATACCATAGTACCATAGTCATCATGCACAATGTTATATTTAAGTAATAGTAATCTCTTTTAGCTCTTGACATGTCTCCACACTTTTTTCAGCATTCACATATTCCTGCTTGCAGAACTCAAACCACAGGCAAAAAACTCCATTACAATAATTAGAAAAAACTGCCACTTTATTTCCCCCAGACTCTTCCCCTAAACGCATAGAAACAGACACTTAATTTCGATTTCATAGTCCACAGATTTCAAGTTATTCTATTTAATCTTGCCCCTTACCCTTGCTTCTGCTCCCACTTCCTGAAAATCCAATAAACTCTCTGTATCATTAACGTCCATGGTGATGGCACCGAATGCGTCTGTTTGTAGCAGTTAATAATCGCTAATTCAATATGAGAATCTAACAGTCTAAAACTGGTTAAACGAAAAGGGGCACAGCTCAGGGCAGAGATGGTAAGGGCTATTAGAAAGAGGAGCTCACTGGCCTGTGGCTGGCCTGTGAAATTAGCCCTTTAATATATCCAATTGAGAATGCAGTAAATGTTTAGCTAGACGTTATTTAAAGCCAGGTCCCTAATGAGTGTTTAAAAATGGAGAGGGAAGGCAGACGAAATGTAATGCTATTGTTAATCTGCCTCTAAACGTCAATAGATAGAAGCACAAACCAGGACTGGGACTGAGTAGCCGAACATACAGTATAATTGCTCATCGTACTGGAGATGTTAACAGTATTAATTCTGTATTAATGAGTCAGTACAGAATTATCAACCATGACTTTTTCCAAAAAATTCCAAAAGCCTTTGCAAGTCAGTAATCAATGTGGCTTGTTACACAATAGAGCAATTTTTATCCCAAGTAAAACATAATGAAGTTTGCTTTTTCCAAAATACTGTAGATGCAAGTGTTAAAGTCTCCAGGAGATCTCCAAAACAACCAATACAATACAAAATACTGCACAGGCTGTCCATACTTTACAGCATTTTATATTGTTTTCCAAAGGCTTGTTTGCTTAATAGAATGTGTTTGCGTGTACCTAAAACTAAAGTCTTCCAGGCAGGTCTAACAATGTTGACTTATAGGGGGAGTTTTTTGTGTGGGTGACTAACTTAAGTAAAATAAACAGTAATGCTGGCTGTGCTGGTGAATATCTAATCAGAAACATGTGAGGAGTAGAAGAGGAGCAGTTTTTTTTAAGTCATACGGCATGTTTATAGAGGACCTGTCAGGAACCTGGCAACTCTGGCCAGGTAGGGACTATGTAAACATGTCTCTCTGAAGTTCAGTAACCAACAGCAGTCTGTGACATCAGGTTTTGACGGAAGAGGTGGATATGGAATTTCAGTGTTTGTATTTTATACTCGCTGATGATTAAAACTCATCTCTGCAAAACTTTCTCTTCTGTTTTCCTGAGTCTGAAGATTGTAACAGAATGTCATGCCAAATACATGGAGGTAGCAGAAAGGACAGTTACAAGCTGGACTGGAGTGTGTTGTTGCCATGGTGTTGCAGGGAAGAGGGGATTAAGCCGGTAGCATCATGACTTGGTCCAGTCAGTGCCTGAGACTGAGAAAGTGAGATTACTATATCATGCTGTGATGGTGCGTACCCCAACCCCATTGATCCAACATGCCTAATTTGAATGTGTCATGGTTCCCGTGTTACAGCATGCTGTGGTGATGTGCACCCCAGCCCCACAGATTCAGCATGCCCATGTTGACAGTGTCAAAGTTCCAGTGCTACAGTAGGCTGGGGTGATGCGCACTCCAGCCCCCTGATCCTGCATTCCCAAGTCGAATGTGTCATATATACTGTGCTACAGCAGGCTGTGTGGGTGCGCATCTCAGCATGTCCAAGCCGACAGTATTTAAGTTCCAGTGCTACAGCAGGCGGAAATGTCTCAACCCCTACCATAGATCAGTTCGTCAGATGGAGTGGCTGCATTCTGGACATCGCGGTCAGCACACATTCAGCTGAGGATATTCCCTCGCTTCTTTCATTTGAGGACGTTTCCCTGA
>JAOUQT010000011.1:9301302-9314235 GCA_025769995.1 Xyliphius kryptos | reverse complement strand
AGGAGGCCCTACACCATACTAATACATTATTGTGGTCTAAAACCAGGTGTTTCAGTTTTATTGTCTAACCTCTGTATCAGTAGAAAGGTTTCTAATACAGTCATTTATATACAGTATTTTGTGCATACTATATATTTATAGTATATTTAAAGTATATTTATATATTTTGTGTATACTATTTGAAAAACTCTAACGTGTTTGATTGTTTGTTCATTCTCAAAGTTCCCACACTACATTATCATGTTTAATCCTTGATTAACAAACCCCACATTTACAGATACTTGCATGATTTACCTCCCTCTATACCCTGCAAATGTAAATAAACATGATGAATGACAGGGAGACCATTATTATGCTATGTTATGTTACAGTTGTGTGATTAGGCACTAATATAACATATCACTAAAGGAAGTATAATGACAGGACTTGTGGAGGAAGTCAGAAGTCATAGTAGACAGAGGATGACCTGGATGCACAACATCACAACGTGAACTGGATTATCCAGGGCTGCTACAAGCAACACAAGCGACAGAGGGCATTGGAGGAAGTAGACTCATCTGTGCAGCCAACACTGTAAGCCGATGATGGTGTATGACATTAAATGGCATGATATAAAATGTACCGTGTCAGTAATATTACGACTCTACTTCTGTGCAAATCACTTCCTGCATCCATATTGGAGGGTTTTAAAATCTTTTAACACGCGACTACATTTTATATCTAGATAGTGTAAGCATACTGCTTGAAAATTTCAATTGCATTTAAGTCTCCGCATTCTCTTCAAGAATATCTTTTTGTTCACTCCGCAAATCCCACGTTCATTATCATGGCTTCTTACTTAGTGTTCTGAGTGCAGTTCCAGACTTTAGATTGAATTGGCAAGAAAAGTATGTATCCAAAGCGAAAAGTCTGGATGTTTAGGTGGTATTTGTAGTCCCTGAATTCCAGCTTTAGAGCCCCAATGGCTAGGTTTATACCGGGAGCAAGGGCATTGGACCTATTAGGTAATCTTTGGGTTTTAGGAAAGCACAGGTTTTTTAAAATAGCTATTCATGTAGGAGCTAACAATATACGCCTTTGTCAGATTAAGGTTACAAATAATTAAAGCGCTACAGTCTTTAAATTAATGTTCGGGACTTAATGTTCTCAATGTTTAAGTCTACTCTCATGGCGTACTTCTTTACTTAAGCATTTATAGTTCCTATCATGTAAAGGTGCAGAATTGGTGGGCTGGTGTTTGGTGTATTAAGAAGTTTGTATATCGTCCCCCAAAACCTGGTGTAGCAGCTGTTTGCTTTATGTTTCAGGGATTCTGCATGTCTGTGTTAACTCTAGACCTCTCTTTTAGTAATATGCTGCCAGCGCTAGTCTTGCCAGAGTTTGTATTTTAACACATACCTATTTATTTCTTTTTCAGCTATTCAGTTACACACACTACTGATAAAATGCTGATCCTGACCACATCTCCTGTACACATCTGATCCACCCCGATGGTCAATTTTCTTTGTGAGATCAAATTGTGTGAAAAGGCTGATTCCTGCTGGGAACATCTTATTGATTTACACAGTCTGGTTCCTTCAAAGTTACTTCTGCTTACAATCTCATGGAGTTTTTCCTTGCCACTGTTGTGTCCAGCTTTCTCATTAGGGATAAAAGTTACATATATAAACTTCATGATTATATCCTTTGTTTGATTTCTGTAAAGGTAATTTGGGACAATGGTAAATTGAGATAAGTGTTATAAAATAAAACTGAATTGAACTGAATTGGATGGAATGGAAAACTTTAGCTAATCTAAAGAAAATCTATATCTTATGGGAAGGTCTGTCTTTACATTCCCTTGTGTTTTTCTTACAGTCAAAGTGGCCCAGAATGACACATCTTATGTCAGAGCTGACAAAATGAAAGATGGCCAAAGATGGAAAAAGACTTCTTGGCTATCTTGTGTATTATAGACTGGAAGTCACAGATACAGAAGGTGATCTGCATTCCCCCTGAAAGAAACTATACAGGTTGATTTATGGCTCTCCACTCATATTAAAACATGTTTAATAAGGAATACAAAAGCTTGCTAATAGACAGACAAAGTGATTTAAAAATTGTATTTTATTGACAAAGTGTGTCAAAACTGTCATATTTGTCTTTTCTGAAAGTTGACTAAAATATATACTACAGCCAAATTGTCAATTATTGATTCACCCTCATAATCTCTTTTAAAAGCCTGCTATGATTTTATAATGCAGACACATTAAATACCTGCCACAATGAAGCATGACCATAGAACAAGGTTTCGATGATGTAATATGTATAATAAACATGCATCATATAACTAAAACTGTAAAGGTCTGGATAAAGCAATATAACTGATGTAATATAATGGCATAAAATTATGAAAACCCAAAAAAATCATATATGCAATATGGCATGGAGATGGTAGCACCTTTTTGAGTTACTACATGTCCCTTTTCCAAATAATAAGCTCATTTAATGGTGCTGACACATCTAATGTCTAAACACACCCCTGTCTGAATGAAAAATATAACATTTTAAAGAAGAAATTCTGTACAGTACTCAATACTTAGTTGGGCTCCTTTTGCCCAAATTACTGCAGCAATGCCGCATGGCATGGAGTCGATCAGTCTGTGGCACTGCTCAGGTGTTATGAGAGCCAAGGCTGCTCTGATAGTGGCTTTCATCTGTACTGCATTGTTGGGTCTGGTGTGTCGGATCTTCTTCACAGTACCACATAGATTTTCTATAGTGTTAAGGTCAGGTACGTTTGCTGGACAATTTAGAACAGGGATACCATGGTTTCGAAACCAGTTACTTGTAGCTTTAGCACTGTGTGCAGTCCTGTCGGAAAATAAAATCAGCCTCTCCCAAAAGTTGGTCAGCAGCAGAAAGCATAAGGTGTGGTAAAACATCCTGGTAGACAGCTGCATTGACCTTGGACCTCTGAAAACACAGTGGACCAACACCAGCAAATAACATGGCTCCCCAAACCATCACTGACTGTGGAAACTATAAACTAGACCTCAAGTGAAGTGGATTCTGTGTCTCTTATCTCTTCCTCCAGACTCTGGGAACTTTATTTCCAAAGTAAATGCAAAATTTACTTTCATCAGAGAACTTTGTACCACTCAGTAGCAGTTCAGTCCCTTTTGTCTATAGACGCTTCTGGAAGTCCAGTCTTTGTTAATATCCCCACATTTTTGAATGGGTTTTGTTTTACAATCCTCTCCAGGCTGCTGTTATCCCTATTGCTACTATATATTTTCCTTCCTGCATCTCTGTATTTATGTTCATGGAAAAAACTCTGTGAACAGCCATTCTCTTTAGCTACGACCTTTTGTGTCTTGACATGCTTGTAAAAGGTGTCATTTTTACAACTGTCAACTCAGCAGCCTTTCCTATGATTGTGGAGCCTACAGAACTAAATTGCGGGACCATTCAATGGCCGTTGCAGGTGTTTTTAGTTAATTATTGAATTAATTAAACATTGAACCTTTTCACAATATTCTAATTTTTTGGATTTTTTATCAGTTATAATCATCAAATTAAAATAAACGATTGAAATATATATATATATATATATATAAGTCTGTGTGTGTACTATACAAGTTTCTCTTTTTGAATGAAATTATGGAAATCAACTTTTTTACATGATATTCAAATTTATGACCAGCACCTCTATATAATGTCAGAAAATACAAATTCACTAGTCCACGAGAATTCCTAACACTCCAAGAGAATTTCTCCCATCAACACTACCCAAGACAACATTCATTTGTAGTCAGAATTGGCTATAACACAGACTCTCTGTGTGTCAGAGCCATCTCTTCATCTTAGTTTGATTCTGCTGGAGTACAATAAAAGCTATCATCTTCTTTGTTCTCCACTAATTTGTTTTCAATGTAAGAACTAAAAAAACAGGCTCCATCTGGCCTGCACAGATAAGTGTCTTTCACACTCTTGGCTCTGTGCCCGGCATGGTCAAAATTCGAATCATGACAGCTCTGCACAAGCAACTGCAGTCTCCAAACATACATCCACTGTGATCCATGACCATTTGCAACTGACCTCATAGTTAAAATCGATCGCTTTCCTTCAAAAAGCCAAGGAATCAGCAAGTTCAAAAAGAAAGACAAATCTCGACAATCAATAAACAAGTAGTAAAATGTAATGAGCTGCCAAGCTCAGCATGTGGGGATTTTGTTTTGCAGCGATGGAGGGCTGTCACACACCATGCTGTTTTCATGTCACAGTGGAAGCTTTGTAGTTAAAAACTTGTTTTGCACTTGACTCACTGCCAAGTGATGAATGCTACCCCAAAATCTCTTCTTACTGATTCACAGTGCCTTGCTGTAATTTTGATAAATTTCCAGTACAAAATAAACTGGATGTCGACACTGTGGTTCCAGTGAATAATAAATCCAAAATACTGAAGATAAAAATCACATACGAGCTTCAGTGTCCTGATGTGGATGATAAAATAAAATAATGCATTGGAGAAACTGACCTAGATAAGTCTAGTCCCAAATGTGGAGTCTTTTTCACATTTGACTCTTTATCCAAATAGATTTAGTGGAGCTAGCAAAGTGTGGGGACTGAGGACATGCTCATGAATGCAGACACAGAGAGAGAGAGAGAGAGAGTTACAGAGAGAGCATTAAAGTGCAGTAAAAGCATCCAATATCCTATTTTCTCACACATTCATGCCTGTATTTGTACTGTATTACGCAGAGCTGCTGTTACCAGACAAAGTATTTTTTTAATAACAGCAAGTGTTCATTACACTTATTTTATAAAAATAAAATTTGCCATTTTTACGAATTTACAGTGGTGAAATAGGTATTTAAGTCAATACCTTGCCTCACAGCAAGAAGGACCTGGGTTCGATCCAGGGGTGGGACGACTCTGGTTTCCTCTCGCATTCCAAACCATGCATAATAGGTTAATTTGAGCCTCTAAGTTGGCCTTAAGTGTGTGTGTGTGTTTATGTGTGGTCTATGATGGATTGGTGCCCTGTCTAGGGTTGTTCCTGCCTGTGCGCCCAGAGTTGCCATGTGGGCACCAGCTGACCTGTGACCGCAAGTGAATCAAGCGGAAGAAAATTAATGAATGAAAAGCATTTTTATTAATTACATGAAAGCCTCCTTCATTGAATGCAACATCCAATGGCGTGTCAGAAATGATTGACACTCTTGTTTTGATGAATATCATCACCAGAAACACCCTTGGACTAAAAACAACTAATCACTGCATGGTTCACTTCTTTGTGCAAATATCACGCCATATTTTCATGAACCTCAGTCACAAATAAACTGGCATAACAACTTCAGTCCTGCACAGTAGTGATTGGGGTGACAGCAGACTCATACAGAAAGTGCTGATAAGCCAGTGCTGCCAAAAAGAGTTTTAAAATATCTCGAGTCTGGCTAATATTTGACATGCGATCGTCTTATTAAAGAAGATATCAGACATTTTGAGGAAAACAAGCAAAGTCAAAAACAATTAATTCCAATCCTCAAAATACAAAACTGTCAAAACACTAGAAAGTCAATTGTGGCAACTGTTAAAGGTTTTGTACTATGTGATGTCACTGCGAGTCGTTTTATTTTCTGTGTGAAGGCTGGTGCTTAAATAACCATGCGCAAATAATCAGTAAAACATCAATAATCCACACACTTAATAATGGAATGTGGGGTCATTGAATTGTTTGATGAAAATATAAAAAAATATATATGCTATGTCCATCCCACTCCCAACAAAGTTGAATGCCAATGGGAGATTTTAAATCTGTATCTTAGACATAACTCTGCATCACTATTACAGACAGATCATAAAGCTTTAGAAGAAACACATTTGATAAAATCCAGGCACTTCTTGATAAGACATATTTAAAGTGTTGTATTGGATTGTGGAATAATAATATTTTACACACTCTACATTGGGTTTAGCTTTAATCTGTTACCCACATTTCAAGGTAAACCCGAGTGCTAAGATTTGGATAAATGTCACATGTTTAAAAACTTCCAGGATTTGTCCTTTTTATAACTTTTAGCAAACATTTTACTTAAATTATTAGATAGTTTTAACAGTCATGACATACACATGTAAAACCCTCTTTGATTGTCTGCAGTGATTACTGCTGCATTCATGTTCAAATCTTAGTTTAACCGAGCACATCTGCCTTCACACCTGCACATGAAGTGCTAGCTAATTAATCTCCAGCTGGGTAAGTCATGGTAAAAATGGTATAAATTGAAAGAAGTTAATGATTTTTAGTAAGTCCAGAACTATGAAGAAACATTTGTTTAATTGCTGTTATTGCTGTTACTGATGAACCTGGCATAACCCAGATGAGTCCATACTGCACTTCCACGCCTGGATAAACATGAGATTTGAACTGATTTGCTTTTATACGTCACGGTCTTAACAATGAAATGCATATGGGACAGACAAAATTCCACTCAGCCACATGATCAGCCTGCTGGCAATTAAACTGAAATTAAAATGTAATTAAAATGCAATCTCGATTCAAAAATAAGTTCGGGCGCTGTGTAAAATGTAAATAAATAAATTATCTCAGTATGAAATTGATGGAAGCAATGCATGGGGTAAAATAGGCCTAAAATTGTAAGTAGTACTAATAAAAAAAACAGCAGGAAGATCAATAAGTCGAATGACTGGGTAAAAGAAAGCAATTCAGAGAGGCAGAGTCTCTAAGGAGCAAAGATAGGCAGATGCTCAGCAATCTGTGAAAACTGTGGAACAATTTCAGAAAATAATTCCTCAATGAATAATTGCAAAGACTTTTAATATCCAACCATTTACATAATAGCATCACATAAATAATAGAATATGGGGAAATCTCTCTGCATAAGGAAGAAATTGGATGGTCAATACTGGGATGTTTGTAATCTTTGGACCCTCGGCTGGCACTGCATTAAAACTGTCATGATTCTGTTGTGGAAATCACTGTATGGGCTCGAGAAAACTTCAACAAATTACCGTCTATGAAAAGTGCAATCAACAAATGCAAGTTAAAGCTGTAACACAATCCAAAACCGGTGCCATTTTTCTCTGCCAAAGCTTATTTAAAATGGTCTAAATCAATAAAGCAAAGTGTATTGTCAGAGGGATCAATAGGCTTGTAATCAGCACACAATACAAAAGCCAGTATACTGTCTATGATGGCATAGGATCGAATTAATGCCTAAGGTGTGGGCAGCTAATACATCTGGAAAGGCACTATTTATTCTAAAGAGTATACTGAGGTTTTAGAGGAATACGTTATGCTCCCAAACTGTATGCCACATACGCTCTGTACCTCAATCCACCTTATTTTAAACAATTAGAAATTAACACTGACAAATAACCAAACACTTACACATAAAGTAACAAATACATTAAGCTGAGAAGTCTTTAAATTCAGCTGTGCTTTAACGGCTAAACCATATAGAAAGTTGTGATGCTTATGCAGATATTGCTTGTATTCTCCACTATTAATTTCCATTCATTCATTTAACCTGTGCCGGCCTTAAACAGATGCCAAATTTCCATGTGAAAATGAAGCTCGAATGAACCAATATTCCTTAAAGGCACATAAGAACTCTTGCTATACTTTATTTACCAAAGTGTGGAGAATTTCACAGGGGTGGCTGCAAGTGGCTGCTCTTTCCATTATATCACTCACTATCGGATGAAAGGAAAGACATACATCATACCCAAGCAGACATTTACCTTGAGTCATAAATATTGCTAAAGAACAAATGGTTTAGCCAGAAGGTGAAGGGCATGAGGAAAGTCTAGGTCATATTTCAAAGTTGGAAACTTATCACTTTTATTATGTTTTATGAAAAAAAATACTCTAAGAACTTCAATTAGGCATCAATACAGGATCTAAAATTTGGAGAGAAAAAAACAGAATCAATAACATATAAATGTTAGTTGTTAAAGTTAAAATATATATTTTTATTTTTTAAATATCTAATTTGAGTTTAAGTTCGAAGTATCAATTTTTGCTTTTATTATGCCTTTTCCTATTTGCGCTGCTCTCACTGTCACTTTTGCCTTCAGAAGTTTCTCACTTATGACTATTGTACCGTATTTTACGAGGGGGGTGGAATCTATACTGTCATTAACAGCAAGAGTGCAACAATCTTACCTTGATGATGGCAATGGCAAACACAGGTAAGTTTGTTTGTGTGTTTTGACAATTATGTCTTTTAGTAAAAAAAAAAATTCACCATTGAAGCTCAGAATCAGTCTAGTAGAATGCAATGTCCTAATGGAGCACATTTATAAATGGCTCTATGCATAAAAGTAAGTAGGTGGGGCTTAACTACAACAGCTAATGACTGTATAGATCCCGCCCACCCATAAAATCAGGTCCAAAAGTGAGAATTCTAGAGGTGAAACTGACAGTGAGAGAAGCGCAAATAAGAAAAGGCGAAAGCAAATCGGACTCTTTAAGTATATTAAACTCAATACAAAATGTGAAAGCTACCTTTACAATAATACAGGAATGTAGCCATGCAGCATCTAATACCACTATTATACAAAATGGCAGCAGAGTCTCAAATTCATCTTGCATGCATGTCTTTGGACTGTGCCCGAAGGAAACTGACATAAACAGAAAAGTGCCGGTCCTGACCCTAGGCTTTGAATAAGAATGTCACATGACTTCTTATTGACAAGAAGATGATCTAAGTTGACGCAAGATAGTATATAAATCATGTGAACTGTCTCGAGTACTTGTTAATACATACATTTGTGTGGCCTCAATGAAAGTACTAGTAAAACTGCTACAAGAATTTCATTTAGTGTTAAATAATGTAAATCTCAGACATAAATGGGAAGTCTTCCATAAAATATCCTTTAAGTACATTTAAAAATACAAGAAGAAGCTTTTTATTTTTCGACTCCAAAATAGTAATGTTCAGTTAGACTAGTTCTAGTAACACTGCAGTAAATTGGGAATGTCTCAGACCAATGAATTTTGCACATTCAGCATGTGTTTCTGTACGTGGCTCTGTTCGCTTGCTGCTGGAAACAGTGACAACATGTGGGATTCGAGTTAATCTGCTGAGCTGAATCCCACCGTCTGGTGGGAAAAAAAGTATAAGAAGAGTGAATTAGCTAGCCACATGTACAGTAAAAACTGTTCTGGCCTTTTTTTCAGCCTTCTATCTAAGGCCTATGTGATATACTCAAATGCCTATGTGATATACTCGATAGAGATGTTCTTCATGATGTTGTTCGTGTGTCTAACAATATGGGCTTCATATTTATTTAAACAATTCTTTTTATATATTTCATTACAAACACAGTGCTGGTTTATTTTTAACATGAAATACACCAACTGTACCAAAAATAATTCAAACATCCCAATAATTTATTCGGTTTAAATTGTAGGTCAACATGTTATTCCTTTTTTAGATATCACTCTTATCAATATTACTGTTAAAATAAAAAAAAAAAAACATTACATTTACATACGGCTATAGAAAGCAATTTAATATTCAACGTTTGTTTTTATTTTATTTAACAATATTATAACAATGCCTATTTCATTAAGCAAACAAGTTAACATCAATCAGAGGTTTATATTCATACACAAGGTTATATTTATATTACACAAGTCAGGGGTAATCTGGTAACTCCTACTCACCTAGCATGCATGTTTTCAAACTGTGGGAGGAACAGGAGAACACGCATACTCTACACAGAATGGACCCAGGTTGTCCCACCAGGGATTGAACCCAGGACACAGAAGTTTGCCCCTAAAGGTGCTGTAAGGCAACACCTCTACCTACTGCGTCACCAAACAATTGGATGAAAAAAAATATATTTTAGGATAAATTATATTTGTTCAACAAAGTGCTGAAAAAGTGATCATATACATTTTATTAGCTATAAACAATAAGCTACACTATTTTAAGGTTATATATATGTATGTATATATGTATGTTATGTGGCTGATAATCAACCATATACAATTTGTGTCTTGAGTCTGTTGGTCTTGGTAGGAAGTGCTGAGATTTGTACTCAGAAATTAAATGCTTTGAGGTTCAAGTCACCATTTTGTTTCTATAACACTCTGTGAATTCATTCAGTGAAATCATAAGCATCATTATACTGAGATATAAATGAAATTAAGCTAAAATTGCTGATTGGTTACTTCTACTTTTGGCACAATGCTGCGTCTGGCCACTAGGGGAGCAGCGTGGCATAACTCTTTTTTAACACCGTATATAAACCAGAAACACCCAGATTCACCTTTTTATTCCACACTCTTCATCCAAATTAGAGATATCTGTATTAAATTTATTTAAATAAATGAGCATTTACCGCGAGTGTATTTTTGCATTAGATTGCATGAGAAAATGAATGCAATAATTAATATAAGATACTGCAAATAAATAACTGTTAAAGCCCAGAGAGAAGTCAGACTTTCTTCATCACTGAGAGGGAAACAGAACAGAAGGCTCCAGCCAGTGGAGTGATGGAGGAAAAAAGTTTGTCCATACCTACAAGCAATCGATAAATCCACTCACTAAAGACAACATTAATCCACATAAATGTCGATTCGTCGGAGATTTAAACTGATTTTCTTTTCCCCCCACTTTGTTTTAGTGCAATCTTCTCTTCTTCAACCCGTTACCCCTCTTCTCCTAACGAGGGAAGGGGAAAAGTCGAGCCTAAGGAATACTTCTTGTCCAACTTCTAACGTTTCCCCTCCCCTCACTGTGGTTAAAAAAAAGAAAGAAAAAAGTTTTCTTTCTCTCCCTCCTGCGCTTTTGTGGAAGACGCGCCAACTTATGGAAGGCCAAAAGGGACGAGGGCGACAAGTGTTTTCAGATAATATAACGTACCCGAAGGGCGCGCAAGGTTGCTGCATATACATTGTGATCATTTCTATAGCAAATTAGGATTCGAGGGACACAAACAGCAGGGTTTTTATTTAGAACAGAGCTGAATACTAGTAAATACTGTAATTTAGTACAATTTATTTCACAGCTACTTATAGACAAAACTAACAACACTACTGCGCATGTCTGTTCTTTAGTGTTTCCATAGTGTTGTGTTTCATTTTTCTGAATTACGAGTGTAAAAGTTCCTAGTTCTGTAATCTTCATTCATTCATTTTCTATACCCGCTTAATCCTAGTTTTAGGGTCATGGAGAAGTCGGTGCCAACCCTGCAACTATGGGCACGAAGGCAGGAACAATACTTGACAGGGCACCAATCCATCATAGGGCGCACACACGCACAATCACACACTAAAGGGCAATTTAGAGTCACCAATTAACGTATTATGCATGTCTTCGGAATGCAGGAAGAATGCTGAAACATTGAAAATCGAAAAAAGTTACTTCACCGTTATAAAACCATCAGACGCAGAGCTCTAAGGAATAAAACTTCACAATATACCTTCTTTATGACAGCAGACTCACCAGATATACTTTATTTACAAATTTATTAAAACAACATAATACTAATTTTATTTATTTATTTATTTTTTTTGCTGCCAATCAGTAATTCGACACACAAGTCACACAAATAACAGAGGTTTCTGTGGTCACTACTGTTTTAAACACTGTTTACCACATAACGTGCATCTTAGAAACAAAACATCACTAACTGTGCTAATGAATATTCAATTGAAACACTTTATAATTACTGGATAAGCAGCACCCGGGTAATAATGGGTTGGTTCAGGTTTTAGAGAACACACAGTATACTATAAGTTGACTCATGCCAGTTAAGGTGCATGGCTAGTGCACCCTGCTAGTTAAAAGCACGCCTCTCAGATCAACGAATTGTGATAGAGTAGTAGTGGAACTGTCATGAAAATGCAGCAGTTGTTGAAATACAGGCGCCACACCAAAGGGCTCCATGGTGAAAGTCTCTTCAAAGTCAAAGAGACATTTGGGCACTTTATCATATGCTACATGCCAGGTTCTCCTAATACAGTGATTGTGCAGTGTAAAAAATATACCATATTTGCCCAAATATATGTTTTCTTTAGGTCAACACTGAAACAACATACTCAAATGAAATGTGTTTACGGGTTAATTAAAAAGTTGTTTGTAGAGAAAACATTTTTTCTGTAAATTACAGCTTGGACTAAGCAACTACAAACCACACGTCTCAAACCACAGTTTAAGCAGCCCCAACCAGTAGTTATTAACTGCTGGATTGCAGTCTAGATTCAGACCCAACAAAGTATTGCAGTGAAACAGACAAGTGATGTGTGTTTTTGTAAATTATTTAATTTAATTAATTTAAATGGATACTGTCTCCTCTCCACTCTCACGCATTCACTCAGGTTATGCTTTATGTCTCAGAGAGCCACCATGTTTGTTTTAACTTTTGGATCTCCCATTTAGCTATGCTGCTATAGCTAGTCTTGCCGGAGTCAGTACTCTAACATACTTCATATTTATTTAACTGCTATATTGCTATGATCATAATGACCTAAAATCATCTATTTAATTTTTTTTGTCTGCCAAGCTACACACACTACTGAGAAAGTGATGATCCCGACCTTGTCCCCTACACCTCTCTGACCCACCCAGGTGGTCAACATCCTGTAGGAGCTCACATAATGCAAAATGACCGGTTCCTGCTAAGGATGTAGCTGTGGACTTACACACACTCACCAGTGTACACAATTACAGATAACCCTTCTCATTTATGTGTTATTTACAAAGCTTTCTTTGTAAAATAATAAAAATGTTTTCCTATACAACATGTCATGTCAATAATGTATGAAATTACTCAATTACATTGTATTCAAAATGTTGCAGTCGGGGCAGTCTTAGGCTTGTGGTTAAGGAACCAGCCCTGCAACCGGAAGGTCCCTGGTTTGATTCCAAGTACTGACAAGTCATGGCTGAAGTGCCCTTGGGCAAGGCACCTAAC
>JAOUQT010000011.1:9232907-9243692 GCA_025769995.1 Xyliphius kryptos | reverse complement strand
ACTCCACCCAGATAGGGATTCGAACCGGGAATCCCCAGCGCTTAGAGGCGAATGTGCTAACCACTAAGCCACCGTGCGGCTTAGAGGAGCCAATTCACCCTAAATACATGTTTTTGGACTATGAGAGGAAATCCACATGGACACGGGAAGAACATAACTCTATACAGAGTGAGATTTGAACCTGGATCCCCAGCGCTGTGAGGCAGATGTGGCGACCACTTTACCACCTTGCTACCATTCGTTAAATCCCATCTCATTATCGATTAATTTACCTTATTCACTAAAATAAATTCCAAAGTCACGCTAAGGCGTCAGGAATTATTAAAAACTCTTCAATTATATAAATCTTTTAACCAATAAAAAAGGTAATTTAATACCATTTAATGCCAATGGCGTTGGATGGGGATGAGCACAAGTAAGCAAGTGGTATGGTGGAGTGGTGGGCAACTTTGTATACGGCATCCGGGGCGCAATTGGGTTTAGGTGCACTTCAGCAATAGTACTTGATGGGAACCTGGAGAAAACCCAGGGAGAACATGGGAGCTCCACCCAGATCGGGATTTGAACCCTGGTCCCCCAACTAAGTACTAAGCCACTTTGTCGCTTCTGATAAATCATTTCAGTTTGTGCGTTCTTTGTAAAAAGCATTTCATCGCCATATTGCACACATCCATTGTTCATGCGCATGTTAATGTAAGACACAGGATCAGTAGCGCACAGCTTGTAATGTTATAACTTGGCATGGGAACCTTACAGAACATCAGATTAGAGATCCGTCTTGGCTCTCAGCCTCTACTCTGAGTGCTGCCGTTGGCATTGTGTCATTGTGATCAAACTGCCACGGCTTTTGGCTAACCAACGCTTTTCTCTCCACAGCTCTCCTGAAACCCTGGGGTTGTTGGTGTGGCCGAATTTTCCCTGGATTTGATTGGTAAATTCAGAAGACTGAAGCCCAGGCTCACAGTCTACCTTTCACGGAGGCCCAGCCGTGAGAGGACAGAGGAAGGCACGTGGCGAATCATGACCGCCGACAAAGAGAAAGACAAGGAGCGGGAGCGCGACAGGGAGCGCGATCGGCGCGAGAAAGCCAGAGAGAGCGAGAGTTCGCGGCCACGCCGAAGCTGCACACTAGAGGGCGGCGCCAAGAACTACGCAGAGAGCGAGCACAGCGAAGACGAGGAGAACGAGACGGCCAGCGGCGCCACTGCACCAGAAGAGGCCACTAAAAAGAGCAAGAAGAAGCTGCCGAAAAAGAAATCTCGCTACGAGCGCACAGAGAACGGCGAGATCACTTCCTTCGTCACGGAGGACGACGTTGTCTACAGGCCTGGAGGTAAACGCTTATTCATTAGGGTATGGTTGTGGGAGATCAGGGGTTAGGGTGTTGAGCTATTCCTCTGAAGGTTGTGGGTTCAAATCTCAGGTCCATTGACGTTTCCAATGGGGGCCCTTAAACCCTGACCCTCATTGCTCCAGAGGGGGGCTGTACTTATGCCTTACGATTACAGATTTTTGTGGTATGAGTATTGTCTAAGAAATGAATCACGATATACGTTTATTATGAATATTATACAATCATTAACAGTGTTTACAGTGCACAGTTTAAGTTGATTATTTGATGTAACCACAAAATAACATTTTGTTATGGAAAAAAGACGATGTAGAGCTTTTTTTGAATTCTGACAAAAAAAAAAGTGAGAAAAATCGGTGTCCCTTTAAATACATTCTTATTTTAAAGAAAACCAGACTTTTACTGTAAAGACAAAGTAAAAATAAGTGTAACTTTAGTTTTGTTCCATTCAAGTTGTGCCTCTTGGTTTGAAGTTCCACGATAAAACGCATTTTTATTGTAAATGTTGTTGTGACGATGTTGTGGCACCGTTATAATAAATTAATTGTAATATTTTAATCACGGTTCATTGCAAATTACAATGAATTGTCTCATCCCAAATAATGGCTGACCCTGTACTCTGACCCCAGCCAGACGTTGGATGACTTTTAAGTTGCTTTGGATAACAAAAAATAATAGTAGTAATAATAATAATAAAAATAGAATACAGTTAAATTGAATAGTGTTGTCTATTGTGCATTGACAGAGCAGATGGTAGTTTCCAATTGTGGAGTGAAGATATGAACTTTTCCTGAGTTTTGTAAAATGTTGATGGACAAATTCTTTAAGTCAGCAGAAACTAAATTCCCAACTGGAAGGTACACCGACGTGGGCGTGTCGTACCGTTAGTGGTGCTGCTTTCACGTAGTAGTTACAGCAGTGTGGCATTTGGAATGCAGCCTGGTGTATTTCACCAAGAATTGCTACATTTGATGTGTGATGACTTAATATTTTGTCATTAGGAACCTGATGTTCCCTCTGACAGTGGCGCTGTATGTGCCACGCAGTTTACCGGTTTCAGCTCCTCATGTAAGAGGAGTCTTCTAACTGAGGATTTGTGTTGAGCATATCTGGAGATTAGCTCACTAAAGCTTGTTAGAAAGCAATTGCTTTTCCAATGCATGGTTTTCAGCTGCGTGTAAGATAGCAGCGGTGGCGTTAATGCTTATAGAGATAATTGAATCACAGTTTTATTGACAACATTTAGCTGAACATATGACGTACTATTACAATCTGTGTATTAATCGCTGGTGCCACTTTTTTTGTCGTGTGTTGGGTAGTGAGCTGTTAGTAACTGTGTTTTTAGTAATAAGGCACATGCAAGGTGGCGCTGTGGCATTGTGGTTAGCCCATTTGCCTCTCAGCGCTGGGGTTCCAGGTTCAAACCCCAATCTAAGTGATGTTTCCATGTTCTCACCGTGTACGTGTAGGTTTCCTCCGGGGTCTCCGGTTTCCTCTCCCAGTCTCAAATCATGGATTCAAATGAAGGTGGATGCAGTAAATTGCCCATGTTGTGTGTGTGTGTGTGTGTGTGTGTGTGTGTGTGTGTGTGTGGGATCAGTGATAGATTGGTGCCCTGTTCTAAGTGTATCTGCTTTGCACCTACAAAGTTCTTCCCTGGATGGGCATTGAGAACCCAGTATAGGATTAAACAGATGATAATGGATGTATGGATGAAATAAGGTGTGTTATAAGAGGGTGTGAAAAAAAAAAGAAATGCCTTGCCACACCATTACTGACCCACTGACAAACTGGTCATGCTGGAGGATGTAGCAGGCAGCTCCTCCTGTTCCTCCTACGCCCCCCTCCATGTCTCCTGGTGTACTGGCCTGTCTCCTGGAATCTGCTCCATGCTCTGGACACTGTGCTGACAGACACAGATAGCCTCCTTGCCACAGCTCACATCGATGTGCCATTCTGAATAAGCTGCACTACCTGAGCAACTTCTGTGGGTTGTAGATACCTCTATGGTGGGAGAACTGACCAAATACCAAAGTGACTAAAACATCAGCCAGAAAGGATGAGAGGAGAGAAAAGATCTGTGGTTACCACCTGCAGAAGCACTTCTTTATAGTGAAACTGATTCACAGTAACTAAACAGGTTGATTTCACAGAAGTGTGGTTGACTTGGAGTTACATTGTGTTGTTTAGGTGTTCCCTTTACTTTTGTTGAGCAGTGTACAATTATATTGATTTTATTATATAGATTTTTACTAATAATATTGAATACTTGGCCATATAGTTTGTGTGTGTCGCTGGGAAAGTGAGTGTGTGCCTAGTGATGGATTGGTGCCCTGTCCTCTATGTATCTGCCCAGTGCTCAAGATGTCCTCCCCTGGATGGGCTTGGGGAAACCCCCATTACCCTCATAGAAAATTAAACAGAAGATAATGAATGAATGAATGAATGAATGAATGAATGAATAGTGAACACTAGTATAACGCAGTAGACCAGCGATTACAGGAATAGTGTGTCGTCCCTGATTGGTAGTGAACTGTAGGTTTCTCACTGTTGCAGAAATACCTCTACTGGTTGGTTTAGAAATAAAGGGTGGGGTATCTTCAGCACTTCGGGATTTCAGTTCCTGCATCTCTATCTAACTCAGAGGGTGGGAGTTACAGCTACACATCTACAGTTTTTCCAAGTGCTCTTCGTGATTCTAGGAACTTTCTAGGGGCTGAACCTTCCACAGCTTTGTAATAAAGGTACATTTAATAACAGTCATATGGTTCCAAGTGGTTGATCTACAGCAGAATTGAAAATTAGCTTGTCCAGATTACAGGGCGGAGCTAATGGAGGTCAGGTGGTCTGTCTTAGTTCTTTAAGGATATGCAGATTTGCAGAGTAATGCAGCTGTATGGCTTGTAGACTTCGTAGGACACTGTCACTGTTTAACCCTATTATCCTCACCCGATTTAAATCTTGTATACAAAATGACATTAATGAATTAAAATCAGCACATCTGCTGTGCAACTAATGTCATTACAAGCTTTATTAATCTCCTCCAACACGCAGACGAGGACGCCTTGTAATATGCAGCTCATCCTATCTGACCAGGAGTGAAAAAACAGACATCAGTGTCTGACCTCTCTCATCCCAAAAAATGACCGAGAGCCATTTATTTATTAAAAACATTATCTACATATAGACGTTTATACCGCTGCATATTAAAGGTCTAATTAATAAACATATAGAGTTATTATGGGATATTATGGGATTACTGTAATCAATTTGTTTTGTAGGGCGGCACGTGATTAGCATGTTCGCCTCTCAGTGCTGGAGTTTTCATGTTCTCCCCATGGCTGCGTATGTTGTCCAAAAACATTGATTTAAAGTAAATTGAATGCTCTAAATTGCCCCGTATTTGTGTGTTTGGCTGTGTGAGTGTGTGCCCAGCGATGGACTGGTGCCCTGCTCAGTGCCCGAGACATTCTTCACTGGATGGGCATGGGGAACCACGCTGTGACCCTAGTACAGGATTACGCAGGAGATAATAAATGAATCTGTTTTATAAAATAATTATGTTGGATTAATGTATCTATCTAAATCAGATATTCATAATAATTCCATCTCTTCTCCATTTTTCCTCCAAGATAAATTGAAGATGAGTTTGAGATCATGATGTCAGCAAGTTTTAGCTCTGGGTTATTATTGCAATTAACACCTCGTAATCTCCACTCCCTGATATCATAAGATCTGTAAATACTGCGTTGTGTGAAGTATGGAAGAGGAAGATTATATGATGCACCCAGTGACTGAAAGCAGCTGTGACTGCGCCCGGACCATGGAGGGCCAAACAGCAGACATATCGCCGTGCCGGGATAAGAATGGTGTGAATGCAAGTGGAGGTGCATCGACCAAAATGCTGAATTGAATCAAGGTCTGGAAAATGTCTTAAAGACGTATAGATGTACAGTCTCTGTGTATAAACACAACGATCCACGAATGAATGATGCAAGGGGCTCCTGCCCGAACCTTGCCTGCGGCACCACCCTGAACGGTGCTCGCCCTGCTCACAGGGCGCAACCTGAAAGCAGGTAACTTTTCATAAATGGTAAACCTGAACAATGCTGAAGCTTATTCATGGATGTGGATATAGTTTCCTCTTCCTCTGTGACTGACAATAAAAGATTCAGGAACCAAATAACACACAATATAATGAATACTTTCCGAGGACAGCACTGTGGCGCAGGGCAGAATTAAATATGACCTGCTCATGCATGAATAAAATATAACTGAAGGCTAAAAGAAAGTCCTGAGCAAGAATTCAGTAGACTGCTAATGGAATCTGATCGTATATACGATGCTGTGTGAGGTCAACAGGAGGCAGAACATCAGTTTACATCCTAAGCTTATTTATTTGCCTAAATTAAGGTCCCATCATCAGAAAAAGCTGAAGACTAACCAAAAAAACACAAACAGAAAAAGAATAGGCACTGCGACTGTTTTTAAGATGCATTGTAATACCAGCGTGCTTGCCTAATTATAACGTACTGACGCGTTCGTCAGAATTCAGAGACTTCGGAAGACTCGGAGTAATTTTAAATGTCATGCAGGAACATAATTCACAGTCTGCACATGCATTAAAGAGCCAAACGCAAATAGGTTGCTTTTTAACGTGGATGCAAATAACAGATAATTTAATAATTGTAAACCATGAACAAGGTTTTTCTAAATGTCTGAAGCATCAGGTCTTAACGTGAACAGAACCTACAGAGACATACTGTCACTGCAATTAGTTTAATTAGGAAAAATGTTAAAGAAACAGAACTTTACGACATCATTGTGGCTCGGCAGTTCTTTGCAGATCTAGCTTTATATGGGTAAAAATATGTAGACCCAACCTTTAATCATTTCTAATAAATATTAATGTTAATTCCAGATGGTCCACAATTCACAGCTGGAGTTCAGACTATACTAAAAAGTGTCATATTAGTCTGGGTCTAGTAAACCAGCACTGGCTCTACCTCATTTTAGTTCCTCAGCATTTATAAGCTTTATATTCAAGTCCTCACTTTGTTTTATATGTTATTATTTCCTTATTTTATTTCGTTTATGCATCCTTTTAGGTCTGTATACTGTTCAGGTCTCCTTCTGATAATACTGCTTGGTTATAAAGTTAGATTACTGTCAAAAAGTCCATACGTGAAATTTTTAACTTGGAATTATAAACAGGTATTTGTACATAAATACAGCCTAACATTATACGATAATAAGGATTTACGAACATACGACTCGAAATACCACAAGTCCGACTTCCAGGATTTCCACACAAACTTCTACAATTCACACACATATTAATCAAAATCACACACATATGAATCCAATATTTACACAAGTATTAATCAAAATATTATGAGTATGACTCCAGGATTTACACTTAAAAAGTGACTAATGACAAATCTAGCGGCCATTCCTGGTGTCATTGGAAACTTTTGAAGACTCTGAGTTAAACACGTTTTGTAGTGTTTAAATTGATAATTGTTGTGACACCAACCTTCATCATACTTGTACTCAGTGTTCTAAAGGTTTGTACATGTGTACATTTTTGTTATTGCAGTATTTTGTATGATTTAAAATTTAAGAAATCGCAGTCGTGATTTCTTTATTTGTATGTGCGTAAAACCTAAAAGTTGTACCTGTGATATGTCGTTTCTTATGTACCTGAATCCGGCGGCACAGTGGCTTAGTGGTTAGCACATTTGCCTCTCAGCGCTGGGGATTCCTGGTTCGAATCCCTATCTGGGTGGAGTTCGCATGTTCTCCCCATGTCTGCGTGGGTTTCTGCCGGGTTCTTGGTGTCCTCCCACATTCCAAAAAACATTAAGGTAAATTGAGTGCTCTAAATTGCCCTGTATAGTGTATGTATGTGTGTGACTGTGCGGCGCCAGGGATGTTCTCCCCTGGATGGGCATGGGGAACCCCCCCGCGACCCTCATTAAGGAGTAAGTGGAAGATAATGAATGAATGTACCAGAATCCTAAAATTCGTACTCACAATATTTAATTTTGTACGTGCTTAAATTCTAAAAGTCATACTGATAATATTATAATATTTTGATTCGTACGTACATTAATCCTAAAAGTTGTACTTGTAATAAAAGTTTTATAAGTAATATTTTGATTTGTACATGTGTAAAACATAAAATCATAATATTTTCATTTCTACATGGGTAAATCCTAAGTCATACCTGTAGTATTTTGATTCGTACATGCATAAATTAAAAATCGTACTTTTTTTTCCCATTTGTACGTGTAAATCCTAAAAGTCGTACTCATAATATTTACCTTTGTACATGTGTAAATCCTAAAAGTCATACTTGCAATATTTTGATTCTTACGTGCGTAAATTTTAAAAGTTGTTTTAGTAATATTTAGATTTGTACGTGTACAACCTAAAAATCGTACTCATATTTACAATCCTACATATGTAAAATCTAAAAGTCGTACTTGTAATATTTTCATTCGTACATGTCTAAATCCTAGAAGTTGTACTCGTAGTATTTTGATTCGTACGTGCATAAATCCTCAAAGTCCTACTCATAATACTTCCATACGTACATGTGTATATCCTAAAAGTCATACTCGGAATATTTCATTTTGTATGTGTGTAAATCCTAAAATTCATACTAGTAATATTTCGTTTTGCATGTGCGCAAATTCTAAAAGTCATACTCATTCTCGTTGTTGTCGTGTCCAAATACTTATTTATGTTTACAAGGGTCAGTGTGACTCTTGCAGAAGGGCCATGCTCCCCATTTTCCCCAGCACTCCCTGTTTAGACTCTTACCTTAAGCGTGGACAGGGCAGACTTCCTGCTATACCTATCTATGGTGTGGAACTTGGTGGAGTGGTTGAGTTCATGGTAGAGCTCTGAGTGTCTTTTGCGAGTGTGCATCACTTTCTGGAAGGAAGGTAAGAAAAAACAAAACCAAAATAAACAGAATAAAAGGGGAATGGAACAGAAGGGGTGGTGGAGAGACAGACTGGGAGGCAGGGAGGGAGGCTGGCAAGATATGCCGCCTATTAAAAGGTCCCTTTAGGCTTTTTGAGCCTCTACAGCACTGACAGTATAAATGGCAAAGGAAGCGGTGGGCACAGCAGGGTTTATCTGGTCAGCAGCATTCTCAACGGGAAGACACTTAGCTTCTACCATGCCCTGATTTAATTAGAGATGGTTTAGAGCTGATGCGGCCTAATAGACATGGATGTTTGCCATAAACTTGACCCAAGTCAAATCTCACTGGGAATTCAGACTCCAATTAAGTTTGCACTGTGACCCCCAGGTGGTGCAATCACAGCCATGTTGTTTCAGGGAGCAGCACCATGCAAGGCTGACCAGGATACAATAAATTAAGCTCTACAAGCAGCTGGGGCTGTTAGTAAACATACCTATACTTGCGATGAAGCCTTTATAATGGAAAGCAAACCTCCACCACATGCAAGAAAACAATTTGATATAAATGAACATAATTTTGAAGCAGCTTCTTTGTGACTGGAGGTTTGCTGGGTTCCAAGGCTCGGTCATTCATCAGACGCCTCTACGTGCAGACTATGTTTTTCACTAATCACACTCATGTCGCAATGTTTCTGCAGCCTTGATATTTGTACGGACTCTCTTTGAGCTTTCTGATGCACCTTCTGTGGTGTAGCTCTGGTGCCACATGACAGTCCAATGGTCAATTAATGAGTCTGCGGAATCGAGGCTGATGAAACCCTGAGCGACTCCACCATGACTTAAAAGGCTACAGATGCTACCATAGAAATATATATTACAAGCACCAAAGCATCGACGCCCAGGCATCAATCAAACGGACAAACACTGGGTATGGCGAGAAGAAGGGGTAAGGTCTTACCTCGAAGTCCAGCTCAGAGTATCGTACTCTTTTCCTCTGGGGAAGGTATGAAGTGGAAAAGAGAAATGATCAAACACAGCAAAAGAAAAGGAAATGCTCTTCTGACCTGCACCGATGCCCCCTTATTGGTATATCTTTTTGGGAAAAGCTTTAAAAAGCCAGAAGTATGTGCACATTGGACCATCACGGCCAGCCTGCTGGACAGTTGTGAGGACTCCAAAATGTTGGTTTTAAATAAAGAGAAAGGTGAGTGTCAGTGTGTGTAGGGCAAAAGGTAGGGAAACACCCTGGATGGGTTGCCAGCCTACAGCAGGCTAGACACATATTCACACCCAGAGCATTTTTAATTTATCTTCTAGTAGGTGTTGGGGATAACAGGGGCAGTTATTTAACTGTAAAAAAACATGATTCACATGTTTTCAATCCATGAATCGACTTGGATGTCCTAGTCTGGGTTTCTGTAGAACATGTTCACCCTGTAAGAGCTAGGATAGGCCCCAGCCTCACCTGTAATCCCAATTAAGATAACTTATTTAGACAATCTATAAACAATAGTCACTTTTAGCCAAAGACAATGTTCATGTAACAAAAAAGAGATTTAGGAAAGTATTAGAATAAAATTTTAGTAGGACCAAGGGTTCTAGATCAAAGAGGAAATACCAGGAAGGGTTTTAACTCCTTCTGGCAGTATAGTGCATGTCTATTGTGGTTTATTCTCAGACCGCGAAGGATCATTTGGGATTCTTTAGAAGGTTAATGACTTTTAAAAGTTTAAACATCCTCGTGTGGTTTGTGCTGAACTCTATAAAGATGAAACCAGAGATCAAAGAGAGCTGTTTAACATACAAGGTGAAAAGTTCTGCCTTTGAAGGTCACGCGTTGCAGGAGGAAAGTGTTCTGCTTATTATCCTGAGATCGTTAGTTTAAATTCTAATGATCACACAGCCATCAGTGGTCAGGAAGCACAGAGAGCAAAGATTGGGATGTGATTGCTTGTGTTGATCTAGGAAGAGGATAGTCTGCAAACAGCTTCTCAAGATGGGGTTGGCTGGCTTTACTTGACTCCGAGGAAGGATGTGATAACACATACTTTCTCTGAACTGAAGCTGGTGTGTGATACGTAACTCCAGCATTGCCAACTTTCTTTAAGAAAAGTACCTATTGGCTGTCCGAAAAGTCGCTAAATTACCTCATCGCCAAATTTGAACAATTATCCATTTGCAGGGTCAAGAAAATAAAAAAAAAATTGTGAGACAGAAAAAACTACCCTAAATATTTTAGAACTGCAAATGAATACAATTAATAAATACAATTAAATGTAACTCTTAGTTTACTTAATTAAATTAAATTAACTTTTTGGGTTGCTTTTTTTTTTTTTTACTTTGAAATATGCCATCACATCTTGAAATAAATGAATGACTTTAATGCTTTCTCTGGACCAGGTTCTCAGCCCAAGACCCACAATTTCTCATGATCAAGTCACAAACCAATTTTTAGAATACAAATAAAACATTAATTAATTAATTTATTATACTCCATT
>JAOUQT010000011.1:9220889-9232807 GCA_025769995.1 Xyliphius kryptos | reverse complement strand
ATTACCCGGGTACTGCATTCACCAGACATCAACACAATTTCTATCCACTCGTCACATGTTAACCTCTGCGACATGTCAATGTCTGTAAACAAAGAATCTTGTAAATAACTTGTGAAAACAATCAAGTTATGTTACAACCAAGCACACCATTGTTTTTCTTATGAAATTCTCAATAAGATTCATGTGTCCCATGAGCCTCTTCCCCAACCATTCCCATTTTATTTAGGTGTATCCATAAAAATGGCCCACCCTGTACTCTGAAGTATAATTGGATTAGGCAGGTGGCATATGATCATGGATAAAGTGCCCTAAATTGCTTACTACATAATTATCTTGCATAATGCCCTTCTGATGTTGACTGTAATGTACATCAGAAGGAAACATTTACCAGCTGTGTGTAATTGAATTTAATTGAGTGATTTTGCAGCCCAGAGGTGTGGTGCAAGCGTGCAATAGCTGTGCATTTGTATAGAGTGGCACTGAGAATAATACAGCTTTCAGATCAATATTAAACAACGAATACTTGACACAAAGCTTTATAACGAGTCGCTTTAAACAGTTTTGACCTGGTACGCTCAAAGAGTCGCTAGAGATGCATCAGATCAAAAACTTAACCAAAGAACATATTTTTCCCCAAAACCAAAACTATTCTGAACTCATGCACTGACACAACCCCCAGACTTTTTTCCCCCACTTACCGTGCATTATTTCATATTATTAATATCACTGTCCAATGCAATTACTCGCAATTGCTGTACAATATTTTATCATGTGCAATAAACCACACTATTTTTGACATTATATATAGCACCCTATTTGTTTTGTAGTTGTGTATAGCACCTATGGGCTATTTGTTGGTTGTCTTGTCGTATTAACATACAATTTTACTGTGAAGGAGTTGCCTTATACATGCATATAGTGGCAATATAAGGCATTCTACTCTATTCCTTTATTCGTAGTTTCAGCTGCTGCACATCTGATATCTTCACAGCATAGACAATTGCCTTCAGATGACCCAAAAGATAAAAGTCTAAGGGGGTCAGATTGGAAGACCTCGGGGGCCATTCAACTGGCCCATCACGACTAATCCACTTTCCAGGAAACTGTTCATCTAGGAATGCTCGAAACTCACACCCATAATGTGGTGGTGCACCATCTTTCTGGAAAAAATTCAGGGAACATGCCAGCTTCAGTGCATAAAGAGGGAAATACATCATGTAGCAATTACACATATCCAGTGGCGTTGAGGTTTCCATTGATGAAGAATGATCCTACTATCATTGTACCCCATATAACACACCATACCATCAATTTTTGTTGTATATGGGGGTATCCTATCCAATGTGGGTTAGTGTCAGCCCAATAGCGGTGGTTTTGTTTATTAACTTTCCCATTCATATAAAAGTTTTCCTCATCACTAAACAAAATGCCCTGTGTAAACTGAGGGTCCTGTTTTGCCCATTCTGTAAATTCAGTGCGCCGGTCTGGGTCATCCTCGTTGAGATGCTGCAGCAGCTAAAGTTTGTAAGGGTGCTATTTGAGAGTAGCTAATATCTGCCAAAGGGATGTTCGACTGATGCCACTCTCCAGTGGAATGTGGCGAGTGCTACGCTGTGGGCCCTTGCTGAATGACAAATTCAACACTGAACCAGTTGTAGCATGGGAGATGGGTGGTCTCCTGGGGCGTCTTTCATGGTAATCTGCTGCAATTACCCGGGTACTGCATTCACCAGACAACACAATTTCTATCCGCTTCTCAGATTGTAAATAACTCACAATTGTGAAATTCTGGCCCTATTCCCTCTTCCCACTGAAAAAAAAACAAAAGTTGGATCCAAAATGACCGACTTAAAAATGACCATCATGGTCACCACCCATCTTGAAAAGTTTCCCCCCTTCCATATACTAATGTACCACAAACAGTTAGTTAATATCACAAATCATTCCAATTTTATTTATGTGTATCCATATAAATGGCCCACCCTGTATTACAAATACAAAAACTCTAACCAGGAGTCAGGTCTAGTTATTTTTATGTTATTTATTCCTATAATATTTGTATATCTCTTGAATAAATACATGTGATCACAAATAGCATTAACAAACTATTAACTAAAGTTAGACCATTTAGCAGACACTCTATCCAGACAACTTATAAAAGTGCTTAGAAATTCATGTTGTGCTAAATTCAAGGCACCTAAGGTTATTTAACTTGTGATGATGTCATATGCCATTATTGCTTTGTGATGGTTTGCTGCACAGATCTCTTGTCAGCTTTGGCGGCCCCAGGGAGTCAAACTGGGAGTTGGAATTTTCCGTTACAATAAGATTTATAGACTTAGAATGAATTGCACCAACATAGATTAGTTTTCTGTATTAGATCAGTGCTACTAATCCTGTTGCACCACACATTAACCCTAAATGTAATTTATAATGTAGTTAATTGAGGTTAAATCTAAACTTTTGGCCACTTCCACTTAAACCTATTAAATTCAATTCTGTTTCCACTGGCTACCAGGAGGACTAGAAGGCCCCCCAGTTACTAAAAGTCAGAAAAAGAGAAAACTACATATCCCTGACACTATTTGGCCAATCACAAGTAAATATTACCTTTATATAAGCAGATGAGGAGCTAGACACAGATTCACACCATCTGCTTGTGAATGTTTAGGGACACAGGTACGCTGAACCCAGGAGCAGGGAACAAATAGGGTTTTCACCCAAGAGTATATAAGGCAGGAAAAATTTGTGTTCTGGTGCGACTTTACACCTTTTTTCAGTGCCAGCAGTAGTTAGCTCAGAGCATTTTTTATATTTGATGTGATGAGCAGTTCTATTTTCTTTCCCTCAAGTCTCCCCTTAACATTTATATTTCCTATTTATTTACATTCTCTTCTTAAGTTTATTTTTCCCTGAGCTATATACTGCGTCCGTGACAGGATTTGCTAATATGCTGGCTCTTTGTGTATTTATTGTCTGTGGCATTCCAAGCCTTGCTTATGCCATCTTTACTTTCTCTTTCTTATTTCTTATCCTGCCTTACAATTCTGACACGTTTTATAAATGTGTGTCTCTCTCTGTTGTTTTTGAGCTGTGTATATATAAACGTCTCTTTAGTTTGACCTTCTTAACATTTATTATTTTTTACTTCTCTATTTTAAGTTAAGATGCTTGTATGCTGTTTAGCGCTGCTATATAGCTCATTGGGCTAATACTCTGAATTAGCGCTCCAACTGTTACTTGCAGGTTTTTTCCAGTGATATACAGTAAATGTTCAAAAGAATCTGTAGTTGGGAAATTTGTACATTGAATCTGGGGGAGAAATGAGGTGTCAAGAATGAGGGAATACCCTCCCTGCTGGCTGGCTGGAACTACCAGATCAAGGATGTGGTTAAAACCCCTGTACACCCAAGATGGCTGGTCAGGGGTGCAAATAGTTAATCCAGCTGTAATTCTGTGATGCAAATTTTTTGTTGTTTTGTTTTCTGAGTTTGCTTGCTCTGTGTTCTTTGCAGAGCCGGAGTGGCTAATTGGAAGATTCTGGAGTATTACCGGTGGGCTGGGTCATGTCAATATTGCGTTTGGGCTGGTTGGACAGGAAAAAAAATTTGACACTTATCTATCACTTATCATTCTCTATTCTTCTTACAGTACAGCCCCTACATCCCAGTAGATTCTACCATCTGATGGAAATTTCCCTCGAAAATGTTTAAGTTGGTTCGGCCCATAAATCCTCTTTTCTGAAGCAGCAAAATTAAATACAACAACATGATAGCACAACACATCAAAAGGTTGTGATAAAGGGCAGGAAGGTGTCAGGCGGTGACCTGAAAAGTCCAGGATAGAATAAAAAACACATTAAAAGAAGATACTGCCAAATTTTTGAAATTATTAAACCTGTTTTTAATTTAGGACAGGCCCCAGTTTTAGCAGGTAGATAGATGTTTTGTATTGTCAGTGTAAGGCTATTGTGCAATGTTTGCAATGTCAACTTAGTGTAGTTAATTTTGTATAGCCCAATACCCACCACTAATCACAAATTTCCAGATTTAAGATGAAAACAAAAACCTTCTGAGTTTATTATATTAAACAGCCTAATTTATTATTGGAAGGTTTTTTTAGCGTCTGAGCAACTAACCCATTCTGACGCTACTGATGTCCCTGATGAGGAAGCCATAACTACTGAAATAAAACACAGAGGATAGTCTAGCAGAGTAATTTATTTAAACTATGAGAATTATTTGTAATGTAGAATATAACGTAAAAACAATGCTAATTAATGCTAATGAATTGTTGATTCTGATCTTATTCTATTCTTGTTCTTAATTCGTGTGCTCAATCTAATATGTTCTATAATGTAATAGCTTAAATTTTAGCAGCATACACAGTGTTTTGTTCAGCTGACCAGCTATGAATAGATTGGAAACACTAATATGGGACTTTTATTTTAGAAGTTTTGAAAAGATTCCCCAGTGTCTGAACTTACTTTTAATTCTCAGAGTCCTCAGGATAAGGAAATGTATACTTTATTGCTAACATTTACTGTTACACATTTTTTTAAGAGAAAAAATGTGAAATAGTAAATAAACAATTTTATCGAAGTTATAACTGGTTTTTACATGTCAACACATTTCACACTGTTAATGTTACTGTGAGAGGATGAGAGAAAACAACACTCAGGGATGTCCTTGTATTATAACCAGCATTTAGGAAGTAAGAATAACTCATACCACAATAGCATTGAATATGATCCTACAATAACATTCCCTGTTGTGGTTTATTCCCCACTTAATCACTATCATTGCCAGAGAATAAATTAATTATACAGATGGAACAATTAAATAAGGAAACAAATCTTTGTGGAACTTATTAACAGGCTGCTATCAGCTCCTGATAAGACTCTAAATGTGCAACTTATTAAAGGCAGGTGCAATTGGAGTAACCACATTAAGCATGTATATAAAACACCAATAATAATAAAAGTGTTTTGTTCTACAAATAACAAATTAGAGCGTTGGAAAGTTTGGAAATGTCTGATTAGATTAAGGTAGATTTTAATTGGAACATTTTAGTAACGTACTTTTACAATAAATTACAAATAATATAGCCACTAGCGGCAATACACAGAGTCCAAGCAAAGCTGGCTATGTCATTACAAACTGCAGCTAGGTTAAGCTAGGTTGTTGCACAAAAAAGAGGAAAAAATGACAGTCAGAATTTCCATAAAAAGTGTCTCGTGTTCTCCCAGAAATTGTTGTTGGAGTGAACAATAATCATTTTAAAGATTTGCTGTATGTACACCGGAATTGAAGAATGATCACTAGAAGCAAGGATGGACATGGCCTTCTCAGGCTGCAGACAGATAACAAAATAAAAGCGTTCTCCACACAAGGTCACTTTATTGTCTTTACTGAAGGACTTTACTTTTTTACGTTTTTATACTTCAATATGCAAAGGAAAAACGTATGACATTTATCATTTTGTCAATTAAATAATTTAAACACATATTTAATTAATTCAGAATATACTGTATTACTACTTACAAAGATAATTGTTTCCAAAGACATACTACGATACAGTACTCGTAAATATGATTTGCTCTTTTTCTTTGTCTTAGTTAGACTGACATCCTTTTCAAAATAACAGAAATACATCACAGTTAATTCTGTTGCTACCATGTAGCTTGTCAACATGAGACAAATTCTTTGTAACATGATTTAGTACAGATTGTCTCTACTTAACTTTCGGTTCACTACTTTTTATGTAACTACTTCACTTAATTACTATTATATCAATGTGATTGGCTAAAGGAATATGTCTTTGTTGCTGACAGAAAAATGATTATTCTAAAGAACCTCCTTATCACTGCTGGGGAAAGGTTTTACTATTAGTTGCATAGTCCTTTCATTTCTGCTGGCTTGGGAATCCTTCAGCAGGACTATCTCTTTTTTACTTGTAAAAAAAGTAAAAAAACTTGTAAAACAAGGGCTTGTAAGGAGTCTTTCTATAAGAGCCGCATCTCGTTTTTTTCAGCTGAGGAGAAAGTGTATCCCAGTCTCTCTGTTTAACTTATAATTCTGTGTAGTGCTTTGCCCTGCATTATTATGGAAGCAGCAAAGCCAAAAAGGTCACAGAGGCTATTGACTATTGAAAACACCCCCCTATGTGTGAATGGTTGAGTATCGTTTGATAACTGGCAAATCAAATTGTCAGATTGTAAATTCCAAAAGTCCTTATCTGAGCTTATCTGAACTGGAAGAAGATCTAATTTTAGCTTTAAATCTTCCAAATATTTTGCATGATCCTAACAGGAAAAGCCTCCATTACTTAGCTGAAATTTTGTGAATACATAAGATAGACTCACTAACATACAGTAATTTGGGTAGTTACAAGTAAATCAATTGCATTTTCTAGTGTAGCATCAGTTGTGAGTCCAATGTTGTAAAGAAATTTTAATTTTGTAACATGTCAAGATGTCTTTTATATGAAAAAACCGAGTCAATGTTTGTTGAGATGAAAGGAAAACAACATGGTGGTTTTTAAGTGTATTACAAATCCCATACTGTCTGACCTCTTGTTGAAATACTCAGTCTGAACATAGAGTGCATGCAGTTGTTCATCATTCAATTCAACCTAAGCGATTCTGTATCCACTATCTTCATATAAAAGTCTTAAAGTATTTCTCAGCAACCTGGTAAAAAAGAAAAAAAACTGTTTGTATCCAGTACAGTTAGTGAAATGATGAAACAATGAGTTTACACAAATTGAAAGGGCTGTGAAAGATTCAGCCACTGAAAATGCCACTTTGATTATCACATTTATATTAAAGACAATCTTATTGACAGTATATCTGTTTCTGTAATGCCAACATATTTCAGCTACCATGAATGTGTCAAATTAAAGTGCTTCTATTAACATTTACAGCCTGTCAATTCTGTTGGTTCTGCCAATGACAAGTGTCCAATGACAAGATACAGGAATACAGCTAAACAGAATATAAATAAATACATAAATACTACGAATAAGAATGATAAACAGAAACTATTGGTGCTTGGACCCCTAATAATAAAAAACAATAGGGTTCAAGTACTATTGGTGCTTTGACCCCTAACTAGCATACACTATGTAGGATATATTAGCCTGGGTTTTTAACAGAAATGAATGACATATAAGTACATACTGTGTATGACATATACTGCTAATTTAATTTTACAATAAGATGCTCTCTTGAATTACTTCCATGTGAGTTCATGCAAGTAGGCCTATCTCAGGAATGAATTAGTATTTCCAGTAAACAGTTTTCTGTGAGATTATACGGCTTTTCTTAAAGGTTTCTAAACACTAAACAGTTTTTCATATTTTTAAAATCCGGGAACCTAGGGGAATTTATGAAACACAGCAACCAACGGCTTTCTGTGACAGTATATGTTTACGGAAGCATGAATTTTAGGGCTGTCATGAGAACTAACTATTATCGACTGTTTATTGTTCGCGCACTGATTAGCTTACTATTTAAGTTGTTTCATTTGTTCTGTTCAGTGCGCGGCATTAGATATACCTATGCCAAAAGTGTCTTTCGTTGATTCATGCTACATGGTTTCCAAGTTGTGTCTAGTTCCCTGTTTTGTTTTTGTTTCTCAAGGTTACAAGTTTATTTCTTTGTTTGTTTATACTGGAAAGTGTGAAATGAACCTCCCTGTAATTACTTCTGCCTGCTCCTGTGTGTTCCTGAATTGGAGACAACGTAACATTATGTTAAGATAATCAAACTGTGTTTTCCTCACATCAAACTTTAGCTTATTTTAATATTAGTCTAGTTTTTGTCATTCCTTTAAAAATATCCATATTTTGCTGATATCTTTCCTTTTTTGAAAGAGGTATGTGGGCTAGGAAGATGTGCCTGGCTGCAAGGTATAACCAATCCAAATAGAAGTTTAAGCTACAGTAACACTACATTTAGATATAATTAACTTCATATGTAAAATGATGACAATGTAAAATAGCAACTATAAGTATATACAGTATATACAGAGGTGGGTGGTAAGATTGAATTACATTCAATCCATTACATTTACTTGAGTAAGTTGTTGAAAAAAATTATACTTCTAGAAGTAGTTTTAAATCACTATACTTTTTCTTGAGTATATTTGTGGAGAAGTAACTGTACTTTTACTCTACTACACTACATAAGGCTTTGATAATCTCTTTTTGTCTGTTTGGTTTTATATGTGTCATTATATTATCCCCTTCGCGTACGCCTCTTTTAATGTTTTATTTAGACAGAGAGAGTGAAAGAGAGATAGAAAGACTTACAAAGGCTCTAACATGTGATTATGTTTCACCAATCAAACGTAGTCGTGCAGTCTCGTCACTTGACCATACTCAATCTCAGTTTTATCTTTACAATTTTCAGTCGTAGTAAATGCAATAAAAATGTCAGAATCAGTGCCTGGTGATAAAGAACACTCTTGGCCTCATATTAAAATCATGTTTACTTTAAAAAAGAGCACTTACATTGTGCGATGTCTTCTGTGTCTACCAAAACAAACAGACATTTCAGTGTTCAAACACTCAACATCTAATGAGAAATTTCCTAAATTGTTTTATTTATTTATCTGGAGATAGGCAAATGTTGGTTTTTTAGGTTACATATGTTTTACTTGTAGATATGGCACTGTGTGCAGCTGGAGTCAACCACCAGAAACAAACATATGCAAGACATGGATCGCATTCCTTGTGTCAAGCAACTCTTGAACAAAAAAGAGCGTCAGAAGCATCTAAAGACAAAAGGAACTGGATGTATATAAATATATATATATTTTTTTTTTTCCCACACACAATCAAAGTTTTCATTGTAACTCGCATTTGTTTCATTCATATATTTTCAATGTCACTCACATCTGCTAATAATGACAAAGATAAAACAGACTTACAAAAGTATGCAGACCCTTTACTTTGTTCTTAGTTGAAGCATATTACATAAATTGGTCTTTTTGGGTTTTCTGACACACAGATTTGCAGTTATTTGCCATGCTTCTCTCATGCTAAGAATTGAGACATTAATTAAGAGTTGAACTCCATATGGGCTTGCTTGTGTCATTTACTGAGAAGATGTAGTCTGCCCACTCTCAATACAGCCTATATTGGTTGAGTGCATTTATGTTTGCCCTATTAGAAGTTACTTCTATCTGCACGCAAGATCTTTTAAGCTCAGCTGAAATGTTCATTCTTAGTCAGCACTCTTACCATAGACCTTCAGCTTATTACTTTTTTGGGCATTGGCCAAGTATAGAAACAGTCTTGATGGTTCAAACTAATTTAAGGATTTTAGAGGCCACTGAGCTCTTGGGAGCATTCAATGCAGCAGTATTCTAAGATTTCTGCCTCCAAGCTCTACAGACAGTTCTTTCCTTCTCATGGCTTAGCTTCTGATCTGATATGCATTGTTAGCTGTCAGAATTCGTATAGACTTGACTGAAGTCTTCTAAAACTGAATTTACCACAGGTAAATCAAGGCTTAGAAACATTGCAAAGGGTGTTAATACTTATTAAATATTTATTCATTCATTCATTCATTCATTATTTTCCAGTTAACCCACACAGGGCAGCGAGCTAGTCAGCGCCCCTCGGCAACTTTAGGAACAAGGGCAGGAACAAACCTAGACAGGGCACCACTCTATCATAGGATGCAGACACTCCTAAAATCACACAATAAGTATCAAGTATATAAGTATAAAGTGACTATCACTTTATATACACCAATGAACCTGATGCGCATGTCTTTGCAATGCGTGAGAAAACTGAGGGACCCGGAGAAAACCCACACGACCACGGGGAGAAACATACAAATTCCACAAAGAAATAAAAACTTCATTTCTAATCAGATTTGTGCAATATATCAAGACATATAAAGACATTTGTGATACACTGTATGTATACTTAAAACTAAATGATCTATATGTTTTTATCTTTCATTTTTCTCTAAAGAATAATTCACATAGATTACTATCACATGGATTGAAGGCAAAAACAACAAAATAAATCATTTAAATTTACAATGAGAAAAATTAACATGGTTTTTAACACAAATTTTTCAATAACATTGAAATCAGCAACGTGTCACTAAAAACACAACAAGAACCATATTATATAATCAATTAGTATGCTTTTATAATTACAATATTATTCAGTCCATTTAAGTCATATAATCTATATCCATTTTTAAATGATGCTTTTCATACACCTATAAACATAATTTACAAAACCAAACATGTTTCCATCTTTACAATATTCTCAAACTTTCAGGCCCCCCAAAAACCCCACATGGTTTATACTCTTACCTTAAACCTGATCCCGGCAGGACCCCTGCTATACCTATCTATCGTGTGGAACTTAGTGGAGTGGTTGAGTTCATGGTAGAGCTCTGAGTGTCTTTTGCGAGTATGCATCACTTTCTGGAAGGAAGGTACAAAAAAGCAACAAAAAACAAAAAATAAACAGAATGAAATGAAACGGGCTAAAGGTGATGGTAAGATTGGCAGATGGGGCACTAAATGTCTAAATGGCAATGGATTCCGGGACACAGCAGGGTTTATTTGGTCAGCAATATTCACTAAAGGGCCATGAGTTTTCCACCTTGTCCAGATCTAACTGTAACTGTATTGCAACTAAGACAGTTGTAAAGTCTTGGCTGCTTGCCTAATAATTTAGATTAACTAAAATTGCGGTTAAAATCACAAATTAATCTTAAAACTGTATAATAAATGAGGCATTTTTTTGCAGGACGTAAAACCAATGCTGTCCAGAATGGAAAAGGTAATGAAACTAAAAATGAATGGGTTTATTAGAAACATACCTTTGCTTTAGAGGATGTCTTCTTTTTGGAAAAGCAAAACTCCAGCCAGTAATACAACTAAAATCAGCGTGATACTATGTATCTAGGTTAAGCAGGCACATCTTTTAGATCCATGAATAAATTGCAACAAATCAATCAGCAGAAATCTGAAATCTTGACTGGAAGTTTGCTGGATTCCAGAGCTTAGTCACTCTTTAAGCGTCTTGTGCACACACTCTCTTACTAATCACACATCTTAGCCCAGTGTTTCTTCAGCCTTAATATTTAAACAAACAAGACTTGTCATGTTATTCTCATGCAGATCCCAAACAGTAATAAAGCTTAATTTTCTACCAAGAACACAATTTGAATCAAGGCTGAAGAAACACTGAACATCTGGACCATGGTATGAATGGGGAGTACACTGAATGATGAATGTATGAAAAGAGAAACACTACAGCGGAAATGCTATTCAGGGTACATGGGGCTTTAGATCTTACCTCAAAGTCCAGCTCAGAATATCGTACTCTTTTCCTCTGGGAAAGGTGGGAAGTGGAGAAAAGACATAAGAAATTACAGCAGTGTGGCAGGAAATAAACTATGAAAATGCCATATAGTCCAACCATAGTGGACATGTTTTTCACATAACAGTAGGGGCAAAAGCTTAAAAGTATGAATAGGTAGCATTTAATGAAGGTGTAAGAAACATCTAGCAGCAAGTTGCTAAAGTGTTTAACCAAAAACATCTCAAATTCTCTTTTCAGCATTGCATGCAAACATCTAAACTTCCGCAGGACAATTATTCTATAAGAGAGAACATTAGGGAGAGGAGCACAGCTCATTGCACTCTTGCTACCTGAATCCAACTAGTAAATGTCTCATCAGTAGATTCTGCCCAGAGATAAAATGCTTAATTTACCTTTAAAAATACACATTATGATAATAAATTAAAAAAAATGAGCGAGCAGCAGAAATTTGCTTGTGGTTAAGGAACCAGCTTTGAAACCGGAAGGTTCCTGGTTCGATTCCAAGTACCAACAAGTCATGGCTGAAGTGCCCTTGGGCAAGGCACCTAACCCCCAGT